>PVIC010019932.1:0-30068 GCA_004025085.1 Thryonomys swinderianus | reverse complement strand
CTCTTTCTCTCTCTCTCTCTCTCTCTCTCTCTCTCTCTCTCTCTCTCTCTTTCTTTCTTTCTTTCTTTCTTTCTTTCTTTCTTTCTTTCTTTCTTTCTTTCTTTCTTTCTTTCTTGACACTGTCATAATGATTACCATATTGGCTATGCTAATACACATTTTCCTTGCTAGCATTTATGGCTTTTGGTATATTTGTTTTTATTCTTTTTATTTTTTTTATTTTTTTTTTTTGAGTCAGGGTCTCTGTAGTTCAGGCTAGCCCTGAGCTCACTATGTAGCCCAGGCAAACCTTGAACTCAGAAATCCTCCTGCCTCTGCTTCCCGAGTGCTGGGATTACAGGCGTGAGCCACCATGCCCAGCTATTCTTTTTATTTTTGAGACAGAGTCTCACTTTGTAGTTCAGGCTGGCCCTGAGCTCACTATGTAGCCCAGGCAAGCCTCAAACTCAGCAATCCTCCTGCCTCTGCCCCCCAAATGCTGGGATTACAGGCGTGAGCCTCCACGCCCGGCACTGTGGTGTGTGGTACTGATTGGTGGTGGGCATGAGTCACCACACCTGGTATTGTTTTTTTTGTTGTTGTTGTTGTTTTGTTTTGTTTTGTTTTGTTTTGAGACAGGGTCTCACTTTGTAGTTCAGGCTGGCCCTGAGCTCACTATGTAGCCCAGGCAAGGCTCGAACTCAGCAGTCCTCCTGTCTCTGCCTCCTCAGTGCTGGGATTACGGGCGTGAGCCACCACGCCTGGCGACACCTGGTATTGTTGTATGTGGTTACTGAGGATCAAACTAGGGACCTTGTGCTTGCTAGGCAGGCACAGGAACCCCTGAGTTTAATCTCCTTCAGCCCTGTCTTTATTATTCTTAATGATATTTATTTTGACTGGAGTAAAACAAAATGTCTGTGTAAATTTGATTTACATGTCCTGAATGGCTAAAATGTTTGAGCAACGTTATGTGTATTTAATAGCTATTCATATGCTTTCTCTTTATAATTTCTGTTTAATTCATTGGCCCATTTATCAACTGGGTTATTTAGGGTTTTTATCAAGGGGGGAGCGAGATCTCTTTTTTTTTTTTTTTTACTGTGTCACAAGAGTAGCTGTCAAAGCTTTTCTGCCATTTCATGGGCAGTCTCTTCTCTCTGTGGATGGGTTCTTTGCTGTGTAGCTTAATTTGACATGACAGTGTTTATCAATTCTTGCTATTATTTCCGGTGCCATTTGAGCCCTACTCAAGAAATTGTATGTGGCTATGACTTCAAGTGTTTCTACAGTGTTTACTTTTAGCACTTTCGGTTTCAGGTTTTATAACTAGCTTTTTCTTCTTTTCAAGAGCCTTCAGAACCTCATACACATACACACACACGCACACACATACGTGCATACACACACACACACACACACACACACGTCCCTGAAACTCTAAGCTGAAACGAGCCTATGGTATATATAGGTTGATTTTCTCAGGTATTTCATTACAGTGATGATAAGACAGCTAACTCAGGGGTCCTTCAGGAATCAGATGGTGAAACAGATAATAGTTTAAGATACTTAATGGAGATGACAGGAGAAGGAAGCGGAATTGGAAGGAAAGGCCTCCTACTATAATGTTCATTGACAGCTTTCACGGGCGAACTCGGAACTGTGAGACAAAGAGTACCCCCAAGAGTCCTCTGTTGGACAGAAATAAGCAGAACTTTCTCCTGTTCACAGTTATTGATATAGTTTGAGTAGTAAGAATTTGACCCCAGTTTAACAATTGTTATTACTTACTTTAACATGCCATATAATATGGCAGAATAATGTCATTCTCAAAAAATGTATTTTTTTTTCTTTTTTAAGACTACATTGGGACTGGGGATTTAGCTCAAGTGGTACTGCACCTACCTTGGAAGCACAAGGGCCCAAGTTCGATCCTCAGTACTGGAAAAAAAAAAAAAGACTGTACTGGAGAATTAAGTAATAATATCAAGAGGAAAACATTTCTGCATCCTTGAAAACTTTAAAATAGAAGCCAATTTCTATAATCCCACTTGCATATGGTGTTTGTGATTTGCCATATCAAGTTTTTGGTGGGATAGACTTAAAGTCTTCTATGTGGTCTTTAAAAAGAAAGAAAGAAAAAAAAACTTGTTTATCCTGCAGGGCCAAAATTAGTGCATATAGTACTGTATTCCACTTTTACTTTATCACTTTCAGATAAACATTTGTACTCTGTAGAAATGACCACTGAGTTACTTCATGAACCCATTTTATATCCTGAAATAAAATGCAGGCCAGGACTCAGTTTAAATCTTGGCTCCACGTTCCTCCTCCTAAACAGAACTTGTGATCACCCTTCGGGTCTCACGTCAATTCAGATCTTGTATTCTATCATCCTAAAAAATACCTGAGCATTCTCACTTGCCTTTTCCACAGCAGCCTAGTTTAAAGGGCCAAAATGTATCTGTGGGAAAGAGCAGGTAAAAGCACTGTAGTCTATTCCCTATATATCGATGAAGAGTTTTAACTAAATGTCCACCATCCTGGCCATGTTTTTCCATCCATGGGTTCTGAGTTTAAACAATGGCTTCTTTTTAGAACTGTCAATGGAATAAAAATTTGAACTAGATTGTGTAAGTTATTTACAAGGATAAAATTCTAAGTGGGCTCCCTGACCCCATGCTCTCTATTCTCTGGCATTATTCCTAAAGTCCCCATAATTAAGTTACATTACAGGACAAAGGGACTTCTTAGATAGAGCCAAGGGTCACAGTAGTTGACCTTAAAGTAAGGAGATTATTCAGGTGGACTTGATCTCATCACATTGCCTTTTAAATACGAGTGTAGAGGTCAGAGAAGAAAGAGATAACAACACAGAGAGACATGCTCAGTATTATGTTTAGCATGCAAAAAACTAAACCATTTTGTATGATTGACAGTACTGAGAAAATTGGAAGGAATCCTTTTTATTTCATAAACAATACTACACAACTCATGGTTATTTTCTAAACGCTTATTCTTGTGTCACTAAGCCAGAGCAGAAAATCATGCCTAGTCAGATCTACCTTGGACTTCTTTCTGTGCATCTCTTCTTATTTGGTCCCCTTGTTCTATTCAGATCTATGGAGCTAATGAAAATGTGTCTCCCCTTTTGGCTGTACTGAGAGTGGGCTTCTTCTGATTTCCCTATATGATTATGTTAATGCAGAAAGTTATATAACCCACTGTCTGCCGTAAAAAACTCAATTAAAATTTAGATATGTATATGTGAATATATGTGTATATATATTCTTGCTATACTGTTTGCAAAACGTACAAATTAAACTTTTAAATGACTCAAATTTATGCAAAAGTAAAATCCATTCATTTGGGGACAGTTGAGGAACTTGGGTTTTACTCTGCACCTGGATGGTAAATTGCATCTAAAATTATAATTCAATGCCAAATACAAACCTGAGACTGAGATTTAAAAGCTATAGAAATTCATTTGAAAGATAATATATAATTAAATTCATTATTTAAATATAAATAAATCCTCTAGAGATGGAATGTCAACTCAGTTGGTACTTAAATGCTAACAAAATACACCTGCATCTACAACATGAATTTCCAAAATTTTATAGCATATTGAGAACTCTTTTTAGTGAAAGTTTATAGATTTTTAAGGACTCGGCTGATGAACTAAGAAAACACATTTTTGGAGGAGTCCTGTTAACCAAATCTACCTATTTACTTATATCCAAAGCTTAAGCACTATCTAACTCAAATATCCCTAAAGATTCTGTCCATGACCAATAAAAAAAGACTAGTTAAAAGGTCAGCTTCTCTGCAACATTTTGAAGGCTTGGTATTTCAGTGATGAGTCCATCCGTTAAACTTATTGACACTCTTCTCATTGCAGTAGAAACCTGAAAGAACGGCTAGAGTAGCTTTGTCTTTCTTTGAAGAGTGAAAGCCAGTTAATCAGGAGCTTCAACAAGGAGTTAAAAGTTAACCACATACCTCGGTCACTGCATTCCAGTTTCAAAAACAAAAAGGAGTTCCCTGTAGAAGTGGACGACCCATAAGGTGACCATATAATACGGCAGTCAGTGTAATTCCAGTTTCTGTTATTGTTCAGACATCCAGTATGACTGTGTTTGTCTTACTTTACTTTTCATCAAAATATTTCTAATGGTGGTTGTATTAAAATAACTCCAAGGTGAAATTGACCTTTACTTAGTTTCTGCTATGTTCTTCTTGAATGGCCTTTGAGATGTGAAGCAATGAGCAGGTTTCTGATAGTAAGGAGGTTAAATCTGAAGGCCCGGCAACAGCATAACTAACTTCTTTTTTTTTTTTTTTTTTTTTGCTTTTGAGACAGGGTCTCGCTTTGTAGTTCAGGCTGGCCCTGAGCTCACTATGGTGCCCAGGCAAGCCGCCGCGAACTCAGCAATCCTCCTGTCTCTGCCTCCCGAGTGCTGGGATTACAGGCGTGAGCCACCACATCCGGCATTGTGGTATGCGGTGTTGATTGTTGGTGGGCGTGTCTCCACGCCCAGCATTATATGTGGTAACCGGGGATCGAACTCAGGACCTTGCACTTGCGAGGCAGGTGCCGGAACCACTGAGCTAACCCTCCGGCCCGCATACCTAACTTCGTCAAAGACAGCAAGAAGGGGTTGGCTGATAAAATGTTCTGGGACTCTGAGGTACCAACTCTAGCAACAGCTAAATTCCACTCTCAGTGGTGAGGAAATATACGATGATGCTTCTCTTCCTGACCACTCAGGGTATTAGCGATGAGCTTGTGACCTCAAAATACACTGAACCTTCAGTCTACTACACAGTGAGGTCAGTATGAAAGTAGAAATTATAAAGTGACAGATAGCAACCAAGCCACCCGCTTTGAAGAACAGAGAGCAGGACTCTATAAAGTATTTGTTTTGTAATGTTTTGTTTCACTGATAAACAATGAACCAGTCTGTATCAATGAGCTAAAATTTCAAAGGACATACTTAATAAAAAAAATCATAGGCTGAATTTTAGACTTTTAAAGAATTGGTGACAAGCATATATCATGAAGAAAATGTTTTTGACATTTACTATTATTGTGGGAACAATATTGGTTTCACCAATGCATGAAAATCAAGACACAAAGCTGCCAAGAAAATCTGTGCATTAAGTAGATTTTGCTTTTTTTGAAGAAGAAAGTTGAAAGCTACACTTGAACACTTTAATTGCAGAACATAAGCTTATATCTCCTTCTTGGAAGTACAACTTCTTTAAAAAAAATCAAAACATTGTTTCTCATTTTCAGTTTCATGGTGCTTTCTGTGTTCATGCACGCACGTGTTTGTGTGTGTGTGTGTGTGAATGTGAGTATGTGTACGCACCTGTGGGTGTGTATGTGTGTAGGGAGTGTTATGGTTCTTAACAACCTCAACAACCCAAGTATATGAGTGTTATTGGAAAATTCAAAAAAATGTATTTCCAATAAAGGTTGGGCTTTTAAAACTTAATTCATGAAATCAAAATTCATTTGCAAGTTCTTTTTTAAAAAAAATTGGTGTCACGCATCACTGTAAATTGATATAGCCTCAATGCCACTATAAAATCAGAAAGTCCAGCAGTAATAACACCTCTCTCGTGAAACAATGGAAATATAAATTGTGCTAGAGAGTTGCACTGGGTTTAAAGCAGCTCTGACAAAATTAGAATATCTAGAACATAGATATGTGTTTGGATTTTCTTGAAATAAACACATCTTTTAAAACTGATTTCAAAGAAGTTAGACTATTCTATCAACCTAGGTAGAGATTTCAGTTGTTGTAATGTATGAATGTTTTCATAAATATCCAGAAAAATGTCCTATAAAATATTTGTGGCAAAGCTGATGATAAGTGGAAAAAAAACATTTCAACATGAAAGTAAACGTTTCTGTTCTTGACTATTATTAACAGTAGTTTTAAAAATGCTTGCGCATTGGGGCTGGGGATTTAGCCCAAGTGGTACTGCGCCTACTTTGGAAGCACAAGGGCTGGAGTTTGATCCCCAGTACCACAAAAAAAAAAAAAAAAAAAAAAAAAAAGCTTGAGCCGGGCGTGGTGGCTCACGCCTGTCATCCCAGCACTCGGGAGGCAGAGACAGGAGGATTGCTGAGTTCGAGGCTTGCCTGGACTACATAGTGAGCTCAGAGCCAGCCTGAACTACAAAGCGAGACCCTGTCTCAAAAAAAAAAAAAAAAAAAGCTTGAGCATTTGAAATTCTCTTTAGTGAGTCAAAATAAATGCTTTATAATTCCACTGGACTTTGCAAATGGGTTTCCACAATTTTATTTGCATTTTGTTTTAAATCTTTGACAATGTTCTTTTTAATATTTAAATGAATAAAGAACCCAAAACTTTGGGTAACATTGCTTTTATTAAGGTGCAATTGTTAAAGGAAAGTGCTTACAAAAAAGGTGATTGACATTGATCTATACAAGAGCATTAGAAAAATACTACAAATTAAATCATGAGCATAAAGATAACACACATACTTCTCTTTGGAATTTTTTTTAAACAGGATCTCACTTTGTAGTTCAGGCTGGCTCTGAGCTCACTATGTAGCCCAGGGAAACCTTGAAATCACAGCAATCCTCCTGTCTTTGCCTCTCAGGGCTGAGATTACAGGTGTGAGCCACCATGTTTGGGACTGTGGTGTGCGGTACTGATTGCTGGAAGGCATGAGTCACCATGCTCCTCATTGTGGTAGGTGGTAACTGGGGATCGAATCTGGGACCTTGTATTTACAAGGCAGATGCCTGAACCACTGAGCTAAGTCCTCAGCCCTCTCTTTGGAATTTTTATAGATTTTGGAATATTGCAACCTGTTTAAAAATTTTCGATGGGCTCTGCTTTTTAATTGAATATATTTGTGGTTGCTACAAGAATGGAATGGATACTATTATAGTCTATATCAGGATGGAAATAATTTCAAATGTATACAATTTTGCTACATCCAAAGAAAATCAGTATTTGCCATTTGAAAATAATGAGGAAAGAAAATGTTTTTGAGAAGTTTTTACATTTATAAAAAATAAACAGCTAAGCAGGTTTGAAAAGTGACACACAAAAACTAAAAGTGTACTTGTGAAGGTATTTGTGCTTAGCATAATTATATATTGATTTCAATATAAATCATAAAATTTAAAATATACCACAGGTAGCAGAAGTATTTTACCACTTGCCAGAGAAAGTACCATATTTTCTCAACTGAAGACATTATAGTTACTAAACAAAATAAGTGAGAATGTCATTTCCATCTTATTAAACTCAAAAATTTTTAAGAGGTTACAAGTAAGTATAAGAAAAATTAAGAATAAATCCATATTGAAAACTACACATTCTTCAAAAAATAAAACTAATGATGTTGAATTTTTGAGATATAGCTAGGAAACATTATTATATATGAATATTATTTTAATATGCTAATATATAATAACCAGTATGAAGATTTTTTACTTACAGAACTAAACATTTAAAATAGTTAGAAAAAGTACTTCTGAACATAATTTTTGAAAATATTTCTACATCTAGCAATATAATTTGTTAGCTATTAATTATAAGAAACAATATAATTTTGATTATTTTAGTATTCTATTTTACTCAAGATTTCTGTTAAAATTACGATTTTTTATTTATTTACTATTAACGTAGAAAGCAGCTATTTTGATTTCTTACTCAAAACTTCCCTCTTTTGAAAAGAAAATCTTCAATGAAAAGTTATTATACAATAAAACCCACAACTTTCAACTGCTGAATAGAACCAAGACAAAATGTTTCGTTCTTTCATTTCAATTTAAGAAGATGTGGTCATTTTTTCTTTGTTTTAATTATGCAAGAGCCTGGGGTGTAAGAGTTTATTATGAACTCAGGCAAACCAAGATGAATCTTACACTACAAAAGTAGTGAAGAAACCATCACATATTAAAATCTTTCAAGAAAGTGAAATGAGCCCTGAGTTCCCATCACATCATCTCCGTTTTAGGGTTTCCTCTATTGTGTGTTTTTATCAATAGGGAAAACCTTCCCATTGTTTCATATGAGCAACTATTAGATGCACATGAACCAAGTACATGCATGTATATGTGATGACTTTTTAGGTTCAAATGACTGCGGCTTTCACAGCATCTGGTAAATGAAAATATATATAAATCCCTCTGTTCATTTGGTGTGTTCTTGAGCATTTTGAGAGAATAATCAGAAATCCCATAAGTTGGAGAGTCTGTACACTGATTTACCTTGAGATTTAGAAAAAATAAATAAAATATCTCTCTTACTCTGGTCTGGTTTAAATGTTCTCAGTGGCCTTCACCCAACTCCTTTTCCTTATTCCTCTGCCAAACATCATTTCTTCAGTGTGGATATTCACACTGGTAGGAATAGGGGCTGTCATCCAATGGTTTCTTTTCCCCTATTTGCACAGTGTACCCTGGAGTACTCGGTAAATAATGATAGGATTGCAGGAGACGTAAAGATGCCTGTTAGCGATCCCATCACAATAATCTACGGCTCTGGGATGTCGTGGTACTCTTTCTCTGTTCCTCCCTGAAGTAAATGTATCTTTTCCTTCTGTGTAGGATGGTGTAATAGAACAGATTGGTAGGCACCATGGATCTATGCTATCTATATGCTACATTTGAATTCCATCTTCTGTATCTATTAGCTGTGCAAACTCTGATAATATACTTAAATGAGGCGTATCTAGTTGTAGAACAGTGATAATTCCAGAAATACTGTTGATTTTTGAGAACTCTGCCAGCATTCAGGATTTTGTCTCTCCTATATTTTCCTGTGTATCACAAATCAAAAGTACCTCGTGTGTATAAAGTCTAACAAAGTACAGAATATACTTGATGGTTTTGTTCTTTTGCTACACATATCTTTTGGTATGACGTTTCCCAACTAAAATAAAATTATAAAACTTGGAACTTTAAATCCCCGGTACTGGGGGGGGGGGGGACTTGGAACTATGCTTAGTTCACAAAATGGTTAAACATTACTAAAAGATTTAAAAGATGAAAGATATCACTGTCATAGGTGCTTATGTCTCAGATGTGTCTTGAGGTAAACATAAAAGCTGCAAACTCTGTCTCTTAAAATACGGTGAGTTTATTTCTATTTTGCCAACAAGTAATTTCCTTCAGGCTTAGATCCGATTTTCTGTGGAATCGAACAGCAGCAACCAATCTGTGCTTCCTGACTATTCTCAGTAAAACATTAAAGCTCTTTTACGGCTACCTTGTAAAATTTATGTGTTTCTTACCATTCCTGACATATTTATTTTACGTCTACGAGGTCAGGGATGCCTGTTTCCAATAGGCTTTCCCAGGTCTCTAGTACTCCACCGAGGGGAAGAACATCTTCCCCTTAGTTTTTCAGTTGGCCTCTTTCAGATTTCTCCATAACTTACATTTCTTGACGTTCATCTTCATACTGAAAATAACCCTACTTCATTCAAACTTCCCTTTCCAAAATATGGGCCCTTTCCTCAAGGGTTTAAGAGCCTCCCACAGAAGACCGTCCCTTGGGCGCCCTTCCCTCTCACATGTGTGCATCCCCTGAGCCCCCCTATGACATTTCAGCAACAGCGTTACCCACAGACACAGAGGCGGTGGAAAAACAGAACAGATGCTCTTCGCATTATCCCAACAGAGCAGGGAGAAGAAATGGCAGGAAATACCCTCCTGGATGTAGTAATTGAGTTCTCCGTGGCGGGTCTTCTGCAGTTTGTTATTATTGTCTCAATAAGCGAGTGGTATTTACTTCCAGCCATGAGCGTTTGATGGGCTGCTTTGTTCCCTGAAGATTAAGTCCAGGGTTGCTAACGATGGGACCTCTGATTACAGGCTTCCCTTTGAAACACACACAGGCTGATGACAGAGATTTAATTTAAGATGACTCAGAGGTGATTTTCCTTTTTCTGAAGAAAAAAAAAAAAAAAAAACAGTCACAGCTGTGTTTGTTGGCATAGATCTTACGTGCTGACCCAACACGGCCTCCAATGTCCCTCTTGGAAGTGACCGTTGGAGATGATTCTTTAACACCAGATTTCCACTGTTAGGCTCAGAAGACAGATTTTTATACCCTTGAAAAATCTCACTGTTGTTAATGGCTGAAGACTTTAACTTTTAGCCAATCACAGGGCCAAAATTACCTAGTAATTGTAATAGGTTAAAAAATTAGTGAATAGAAGTCTGATTATGGCAAAGATTAATGTTTAATTTATATACTGCAGGATAGTTCTATTGACTAAGGTGTACACTGAAATCCTGGATATTTTTGTAATATCCATAAAGAGTCTGAGTGTCTCCCACCATGGCCATTGCTGCTTCAATCCTGAACATTTGAGAAAAATCTCTGAACCTCCACACAGGTAGCTTATAAGATCCTATTCCACTTACGTGCATGCTTTTTATTGGCAATATTCCTATTATGTAACCGGAAGAAACCTGCCTTCCATGGGCAACTGTCCGCTCTTTCTCACTCTTGTGCTGTTTCTGCAAGTCAGCCAGCTCCTCAAACCCCTAGACCAGCTTCTTTTATAAGTATTTATTATTACACAAGAAAAAGTACTGCCACCCATGGTGGTAATGCAGTCACTGTCATTCTAAACTGAGTGCCACACAGGAGCTGCTCTGCAGAGCCAGAAAAACTAGGGAGAAAGCCACAGGGAGTAAGATGGACAAACAGCAATCACTGGCAGAGGCTGCTCTCCAAGAGAGGGTGACCTGTAAGCAGCAGAGAAGAGATGTGTGAGAAGATAAAGACCTGGGTGTGTGGCCTGTTGGAAAATGCCCCTCTACTGCAAGAGTTGCTTGATAGGTCATTAAAACTCATTGTAAGTAGAGTTTAGGAGCGGTCATCAACAAATGAATAAAGAAAATCTGGTACATATCAATGATGTAGTACTACGAAGTCATAAAAATAAATTTGAGCTATTGATAACATCTTGAGTCCATAACTCTAAGTGGAAAAAGTTAGACACAGAATTAAATATCTTCTGGTTTCCTTTGTATGAGAAGTCCAAAATATAAATAAAGAGCAAGATAAAAGAAAGGTGTAGTAGGAAATAGGACAGAGACTTTGTGGAAACTGGTAGGAAATCCAGGAATGAAGGGAGATGAGTGAGGAGGGGAGATGAAATGGGCCAAGGTGCAATATGTTTCCCATGATGAAAACAGTTATTGAGTTTTGCAAATATATACTAACACTTTTTAAAGATCAGCTTTTAAAGAAACATAACAGCTACATGCCACACATCATGAGCACTGAAACATAATTATGAAAATGAATATAATGTCTATGCTCAATCTGTACTGCACAGAATTCTAGATATAAATTCAAATATACTGTAAATGTACTACACAACAGGTAATCAAAATTTGCAGTGAATGTTTAACTTTTTAAAATTTGTACCAGTATATGAGTTAATTCTCATTTTTTTCCATTCCCCTACTCACCCCACAACCCCAAACACCTAAATACATAAATTTTGTTTCCTGTTTTTTATTACCATCACATTTTTTCTTTACCCCTTATTACTCACACCTCCACCATATTTCCCTTTAAATATTTTCTATTTCACAGTATCCATCATACATTCTAGAACTTATGAACATCTTCAGTTTTTCATACCAGAGACTAGATATAATATTTATACATCTGTGAACTATTTATATCACTTATGAGTATGTCCTGAAGGTATGTCCATTGGGATATAAATGACTCAAATTTATTGTTGTTTAAGCCAGAGTAATACTCCATTTTATAGAAAAACCACATCTCCTTTATCCAGTGTCCAGTTGATGGGCATTTGGGTTGTTTTCAAGATTGAGCTATCACAAACTGAGCTGCTATGAACATGGGTGCACATATGTCCCTGTGATACGATTCTTTTAATTCTTTTGTGTACATTCCTACCAGGGTAACAGCAGGGTCAAATGGGACCTCTAATGCTAGTTTTATTAGGAATTTTCACACTGATTTCCATAGAGGTTGTACTAGTCTACATTCCCACCAATGTTTAAATTTAAAGAAAATTTATTACACTGAATGACACACTGCTATTAATCTCCTTCAAAGCATTCCTCCTCTCCCTGAACCCAAGTACCCTTTG
This sequence comes from Thryonomys swinderianus, assembly GCA_004025085.1. Lineage (NCBI taxonomy): Eukaryota > Metazoa > Chordata > Mammalia > Rodentia > Thryonomyidae > Thryonomys > Thryonomys swinderianus. The sequence goes on along the minus strand of PVIC010019932.1, from coordinate 17,948 downwards.
ATTCTTGCAAAATTTAGAAGCAGTTTGGTAAGTTCTCTTTTGTGAATGTCTTCACAAAGTGGGATCAATTTGATAACTGCTACTGCTGAGTGCCATCCAGTGAAAAGGCAGGCGTGAAGATACGATGGTGCTCATCCAGTTTACTCAATGGATCAGACACCCTATGACGTAAGGCTCCAAACCAAAACGACCAAGATACGTAAATGTCTTGAACTGATTCAGGACATGAAGGCACCCCAGACACAGCATCTAAACACAAAAGAAAACTTCCTGAACTGCCTGAAAATGTCGAGAATAATGGGAGAAGTGTGTTTGAAGTAGATAGAGGGAGGGTCAGAAGGAGATTAATGGAAATGTGACTTTTACTAGAATATTTTTTAAAATTAAACATCCTTTGCATTTTTCACTCACACCTCATAGTTATCACTATCGTTTGCATTGTACAGATCCAAAATTGAAGTTTATAAGCATTATAAACTTTAAGGGATCCATAGTGTATTGTCAACTATCCACTGTCTTGGTGAGGGAAAGCTTCTGATCTGGAGTCCCAAGATGGCCAAACCGGTACAGATAAGACTGGGAGGTTTGTTAATCAGGGATACTCTCAGAGGATGAAGTAAACAAAATAGAAGATCAGAGCTCTGGGTCAAGCTTTGAACTTTCAAGAAATTGAAATGTGTCCTATTCATAGACGAGGATGTGATTCACTTCTATCTAAGTCATTTCGCAGACAGGCAAGGAATTAGGAAGGTACTCACAGATGAGGAGAACCTGCCAGATAGCCAGGTAACGTTACTGTGAAATCAGAATGGAAGGTTTGTGGCTAGGGATGTGAGATCTTGGAGTTTCACTAAGTGTTGTGGCACCTTGTAATATTGGGCTTCAATTTTAGGTCATGCACCACAAATGTCAAGGTTCTTGTCTTAAATGGCTTCATGAGCACTGCAAAAGAATCTGATAATGTTGACGATGAAAATGCTGTGTTAATAAAATCACACATGCAGCATTGTAAGGGCTAGAAATGTAACTGATGTTAGTTTTGTAGACCTTGAGAGATGATAGACTATGATAAGTCATAGTGTTGACATTAAGATAATACATTAAAAAAACTGCTGTATAAAAATTGTCAATTTAAGGAAGGGGTCCTTTGAAACAATGGATATACCTTCAAATACCAAAGTATAGTTCAAACAAGATATTACTGAAATCATGATAAATGTTCAAATATATTACACACTTAATAAAAATTAAGAATAATTTAGAAATTACCTGCCATAATTTCTGATTGCATACGTGATAGTGTGTGCTCACTTCTGAGTCATGTAGCATAAGTTTATACCACTTTCTAAAAGATGAGTAGAGTGGCCAATATTGCTGACACTTCTAACAAAGATTGTAAGTTTGAATGGTTCTTAAAACCACCTCCCAGGTTTGATACTTTACCTAAAACTTGTAGAACACATTGCAAGTGGTTGTGCAAAGTTTTATAGTTATCACCATGAAAGTACAGAGATTAAGATCTGCTAAAATAAGAGATTCACTGGGCAGCCTTCAGGAAATTCCAAATGCAGACCTTGTGTCTTCCTGTTTTCTAGGGACTAGGTACATTATGCTCCCACTATAGATATGGGCCAGTATGCACAAAATATAATCAACTCAGGAATCTCACTTACAATTTCAATGTCAAGTTCACAATTACAGTTTCATTCTGTCAGGACTGACTGATTGCCTACATGGTTGAATCCAGTCTCCAGGTTTATTTATGCCTCAGAAGTCAAATCCTCCACCGAAAGTTATGCTGTCACAATGACTCAGTATCACTCAAAGCTCCTTCACTCCTACTTACCAAACAGCAGGGGAGTGTGGGTAGCAGAGAAGCAGAAGGAAAAGAAGAGAGCTAGGTCTGTCTTTGGGCAAGGCCTGTCTTCATTTTACAAATATAGTATTTCAAATATTTGTTATACTGATTTATTAATATCTTCAAAACTTCTTTGATTATATTAATAGAACTGTAGACTGTAATATACATTACATAGACTGTAGGGTAATTTTATCCTTTACAGTACTTATCAAATTTTCTATCATGTAATACATAGTTTGTAATTAAAATTAAACTGTATATTAACAATAATATCAGAATATTTGTGCTTTGCTACACATAAAAGGCTCCAAGAAAATCTGAATATTGTATTTACTTTCAGTAAATATTTTTTAAGATCTCTGCTCATTGTGGCAAGCATTTAAGATACTGTCAAAATATAGCTGTACTTTATTAAAATCATTATTAAGCTAATGACATTAGAAATTTAATTTATTCTTATAAATTATTGAAGTTTAATTATATCACAATTTTAATTTACTTTGTTTTATTTTTATTTTTTATTAGAAATATTTTTAGGAAAAAAGTTTTCATCTGTTGCAGGACTTAGAATTCTGAGATATTTCCTCTTTAAATTAAAAATCATATTTTTAAGTATTATTATATTTTTACTTTTTATAAAATAAATTTTTCTGTAGTTTAGTGGTCTTTGTATTTGATGGAGTACCCTTAAAATGACATGGATTTCCAGGACAGATATTGATATATTCAGCCTTAAAATTTGTTTTACTCCTTTCTAGTTCTGAGAAAGAAATTATAGTGAATATGTTTCTGTGAAAAAGATTAAACTTAAAAATCTACGTTACAATGATCGATTGGTTTTGTCTAAAATCAGTTATTGTCTCTAGTTAAGAGATTTCTACAAATGAACACTAGTAAATCAAACAGCAAAGTTGTCCCTCAAATGTAACTAAGAGAATGAGATTATGGTCTTGCACATTAAATTTTTGATTTCATTAACATATAAACTCTTAAGCACATCTAGTATAAATTCACATTCTGCTTTTTGAATCAGATTTCTATGGCCCTACTGCATGACAGGATTTTTGTCATCCTAACCTTGCACTATGTAAGGGTGGAAACTGGGTTATCTTCTGTAAACAGTTTATCAGGTTAAATAAATAAATAAATACTGTGGCTCTTAATGAAATGTCTGGGGATAGCTCCTCATTTCCTCAGGATTTAAATACTATTTTCTTCCAGTTTTTACTAATAGAGTCTTATTGGACAATTCAGATTTGATGGATTTTAATGAGGGTAGCAATGTTATTATTACTATCCTTGTTAATGTTTGAATTGGATTTGTTCTGAATTGCAATGTACACTTCCTAAGTTAATGATTTTAGTCTAGGAAGAATTGACCAAGTTTTTGAGGTCAGTCAATAAAGTAGTCAGTGATTCATTAAAATGATGCTTATTATTAAGAGAGCTAAGCATGTAGGAGGCAGAAGAGAATGTCATTGGCTTGCTGCCAAATGGCAGGCTCCACATCAATTGTTCATGCTTTTGATATTTAAAAAATCATGTACCATGGGAAGTTTTAATAAATTTTAATTTAAATATCCTCAAAACTATACAAATCCAATCCATTCTGAGTTGATGGATTTTTAGGAAAAAATAGTAATGTCTTCATGTTCAACTGAAGATCATTTTAATGTAGCTTAGAGATACAATTTTCTACATTTACCTTTTACCCTTCAGCAAAAAATGAAAATACATTTGATCAGCTTGATTGGGATTTCATATTGTCTGCACTGTAGTACATTCACCTGGGGCAAAACCTATGTAATAATTGACTATATGTTTGGTAGAGCCTCTGACATACCCAAGTAAGCACTAACTGTCAGGTTTCACCAGAGTTACCTTCAGGCCCTGAGAATGCCATGTTGCCCCCATTGGTGTCTTATTTGCCCTGACAATTTAACCTCTGGCAAACAGAGTACACGAAAATGTTAAGCATGACTATATTTTACAAATATCTGTGACTCCATTAATTCTTACATCAAAAACACTATGTCAGTTATCTACATCATAAAGAATAAAAACAGTGTTCTTCCGCTGCTGTTATGTGATAGCAATAAGTTCCGGCACAGCTCTTGTAGCACCTGGCAACCAGCAGAATCTGAAGGGACCAGGAAGAGTCTACACTTCCTAACTCCACTCATCTTAGTGTCATTCTAAATTTCTTTTATTTTAAAGAGGACAACTTAGGGAAGTATCTCCTGCACTGATAAAAAACAATCAATATGCTTAATTTTATAATGATTTTTAAATCAAGAGACATAGAAAAAGGTCAACAGTAAGAACAAATTAGAGACTTTTTTTTTACATCAGCTCATATTAAATTATTTTGTCACTACAAACTGAATATGAAAGCTTTTACAAATAATTCATCTTTTGGTTGGGGTAGAAAAATTGTTTCAAATATAGCCAAATAAATAGGTGAGCTGCTCTAATTGTGGTAAATTCAACCTGAAGGTTAAATATTTAACAAAATCATTATGTATAGTTCCCAGGGATTGCTGGAAAGAGAAAGATTAAGGACATGAATATATTTGGAGAGTTTATAATTCCACCTTTTTAGTGTGCTATTTATCTGTGAGATACAACATTCCAAGACATTTCCAGCAGTAAATTTACTTAATAATTATTAGTTTAGGTGAAGCTTAAAATAAGTATTTTATCTCGATCCTTTAATCAGTAACAGCTACAAAAGGATCTGCAATATTAAAAAGCATATTATACAACCAAATAAAATTAACTTGATAGTTATCAATGAAATGGAAAATTTGTTTCTATATAAATGAATTGGTATCAATGAATAATTTATGTATCAAAATGTATAACAGATAAAGAAATACTAGACAATGAGATAGGCCCTTGCCTTGTTTCCACTTTTTTTTCTTTGCCACAGAATGTTTTGTTTTAGAGGTATAATACTTTGCTGCTGGCCTCCTACCCAATGTATCAAAATGGCTTGTGGCTGTTTGCACTTTCTGTGACCTTTCAGGAATGGCCACTCACAATAATTTTCTGTTAAGCTTCCATCCACTCTCTCAAGAATGTTCTGTAACTTCTCATTTTGTGCCCCATCTCTCATAATGGTTTGTGACCATTTGAACTGTATGTAACTTTTCAAGAATGCCCCCTCACAAGACTATTTGGTTAAACTCTGCCTCCTCTCAAGAATGTTCTGATAAGCTCTGCTCCTATGCTTCAGGAATGTTCTGTAACTCTGTGCCCTTCTTCAGTGAGGGTGCTTCTACTGCATGTGTTTCAGGAATGTCCTGTAACTCAGCCCCTTTCCTTCAGGAATCTTTTGTAGTTGCTCTCGTGCTTCATTGAGCATGTTCACCTATCCTGTAGATCCCTATATAAAATGATGCGTATTTCTGGTAGAGTGCTCAGATTCCTCTGAGCCTGTCAGGGCTCAGTAGCATCATAGAAGGTGGCAAGTAACCATCTGAGTCCTGAATCTTCAGATTTGAGAGCTGCAACCCAGAGCTGTTACACTGCACTGTAAAGCTTAGTTATACCTCAGAGGTATGTATCAGAGGTACCAAACTGAGGTGTAAAGCTCATCTGTACCTCAGAACTGTGCATTTAGCTGCAACACTGAGCTACAACACTGAGCTGTACCTCAGAATCGCGACCCTTGCTTGCAACACTTAACTAAAGCACTAAGCAGCTCTGGTCTACTGCAGCATTCTGCCAATTCATTTATAAATATATCATCCTTATATTAAGATTTTTTAAAAAATTAGCTTCAGGATATCTGGAAATTAAAATATTTTAAATTAAGATATCTTTTACTCCAACTTCCTAGATTCATAATACTGGTCAGAAAAATTGGATGGAAATTTGCCAGTATAGGTCAAAAGTTGTCAACACATGCATTCATTTTACCCAAAAATTTGAATTTGAGAAATACTAGGAACATAAGTAGAGAAAGTTCATAAAATATGCTTAGCAGAGTAGTGTTTATAATAGCAAAAAGTGTCAAAAATCCAGATGTACATGAGAGCAAATTGTTAAAGACATTCTGATATTTTTCTCTGTTATTCAGGGCTGATAGCTACAAGTAACATTACTGAATATTTGCTCTGTACCAGAATTATTTATTGTTTTAATTCTCAGAGTTTTATATGTATTCACCCCTCAGAATTGCTATTATTATTTTTTAGGAAGAAACTAAATCTTTTTTTTTTTTTTTTTACTTAGAACATGCTAGTATTATAGAATGGTGGGGTTTGTTTTGGGAAGCTGGTGCTTGCATTTAACCTATCTTGATCATTTTCATTCCCAATATTCCCTAACTTTCCACCTTCATTCCTCATCATTGATTGTATTCCACAGCACCAAACTTTTACTTCCTAGAGAAAACTAACTTTGCTGGAGTTTCACTAATTCTCCCAATGTCTCATTGAAAACAATGAGTGCATAAATTGTGAACTCAGGTTGGTGTGACCAATCACTGTTCTACATATGAAACAGTCATAAGTTTCCAGTTTGGAACAAAAACAGCTTTTTCAACAATTTTTGTAGGCAGTTTTATATATAATAAATGTAATATTATGTTTTGTTTTTCTAATTGTATAAAATTTAATGTCTGTAAACATGGTTCTTTTAAACCAAGAAGATTGCTATGTCATATCCTATTATACAAAATTTTGTGTACACACCCTACCCATGTACACACATGTAGAAAAAGAAACATGATGTGATGTCACAGGTAGTTTTTCATGATGGTAAAAAGTAGTGAAATTCCCATGTTTTCCATAGAGGCCTGTACGTAGTCTTCATATACTAGTGGCAAAACAATGTGCACTATCTCTTTTCACGCTTTTTCCATTTGAAACCATTGTATAATAGCTATCTACCACAGAAAGAGACCCATCGATATATTGGAATATCATAGTAAGAATTTGAAGCTGATATCTTAAGCTCTTTTGATTCAAAACTCTTCTTTTTCGGTCCCTCATTGTTCAGGGTATTTCTTAGCCAGAACTTTGATTTAATAAATGCATAAAAATACACCAATTTCTAAAACATAAACTCAAATCAAAAGCATTAGTAGTGTGGGAACCAGCCTATGAGCTGGGCTCAAACTTCTCCAAGGGGTGACAAAGATGAAAAATAAAGAAAAACAGAAATAAATTAAAACATGAGGGCCCAGAAGCTTGTGTCTCCCTTTAACACAGAGCCCCGAAAGCCTGGCGCTCGCTGGCTGTATTCAGTCCGACGTGGGCACGAGCAGTTAGAGGCCACAGCTCCCCGGACTCTCACCCGCTGCGGTCGTTCTCCAGGGCAGCAGCTTCACCTCATGTGTTCTTAGTTTTACTTGCAGCATATGCACGTGTCTGCAGGCCCTCTATCCTCTCAGTTCTCACCAACGAGACCAGTTAGGCCTCCTCTGCCCATCTGATCTCCGCATTGCTCCCTTTTTGTTTTATAACAGCAGCAGCTGGAATATTAATCACCGCTGTTTTATCTCTAGGTGAAGGGTAAGTGTAAGTAAGGACTATGCCTTCACTCACAGTCATAATGTATTTGTACTTGCTCTTCGCAAAGTACTAGTCCTACCTGATACTTATACTACCACGGACATAAGCGTTCCCTTCTCTACAGAGTACTCCTTAACTGCCGAGAGGGATGATGGGTACAAATGGCTCTACCTACTTTCTGCTGGGGAGGGGTATAGTTGAAATAGATGCCAGGCATTCTTGTCTCAGGCAGGTTTTGACCAAGTCTCTCTACTTTCTCAGTAATTTTCTTCAGTTGTCGCTGAGGGAAGATTTTTCACTGATGAGAGTGGCTCAAGTTCCTCCATGGACAGGTAATGGGGAGGACTGCTCCATGGCTGTATGCTCCTAGACAGTACCCACACTCTCGGTTTCCTAAAATGACACAAGCAAATCACACACTCGTGCCAGGAGAATATCTGGCCCTTCCCATTTTCCTGTCTCTGGGGATTGCCACAACACTTTTGCCTTTTCCTTTTTCTCATGCTCTTGTACTTCTGACTAATGTAATTCCCCTGACCTCTAAATGATTAGTGATTTTAACTACATAGGTGGGATTGCATAAAATGTTACCAGCTTCTGGCAAAGTACATTCCAATATGGTAGTCACAGCAACCAGTTCTGATTCTTGAGCTGAAAGTCTAGCGGAAGCAATATTCTGGTGATTTTTGCATAGTCTCCTAAGCAGCAAAATCTTGAGAGTACCCATCCATATGATCTATAAAAGCATTCATAAGAGGAGTTGTCTATGCATTTCTAGGAAAAACAAATGAATGACAACAGTACAGCTATACAAATTTGTGTGAAGGATTGTGCTTATCAACTAATCCTATATAATTGGCAGAGGCCATCTACCAAACTAAAGAAATGTGTAATAAATGAGTATGTTGTGCAATGTTAATAGGAAGGTCAGGATCGAATCTTAGAAGCCGTACACTGCAGTGGCAACCCAGCTGAATTAGCCTAGACATTTGATCTATATACCTCTGAAGACTTTTTGTAAGCTAGTTAGGAAGATAAAGCCATTCAATGGGTTGACATTTATTATCACTCTTTGACCAAAGAGTCCAGCAGGAGACTGAGAAGTTGCAACATAGTCAGCATAAAAGGCACCATCAGACTAATTTGAAACACCTGCCTATCTGCCAAAGCAACCTCATTAGCTGGAGCTCTTTAAGGGCTTCAGGTGTCTGGGCACAAGGAGAATTCAAATCTGGATCTCTTGTAGTGTTTTACATAGATTGCTTCACTGGTATATGTTGCCCAGCACCAATATCCTACAGCTTCTCGCCTCCCTTATACATTTATATAAGTAGGGGGAAATGTTGCCCAGCACCATTATCCTCATAAGAACACCCACAGATAGCTTCCCATCATAAACAGCCCCATCACAGCTAAACCAATCAGTTCAAGCCACGCCACCACGAGCCCACCTATCCCCGTGTGACATGCTCCCCCCTATAAAAGCCAAATACCCTACGTGCAATAAAGAGAAGCTTCTGCCCTTGACCGAGAGTCCGTGTGGTGATTTCTTGCGTCCCTGATCACCGTCCCGCCAGCGCGACCCCACTGAACAAAACAACAAAGACCACAACAAAGACAACAGGTACATAGGTATTCCTAATTTGGGGTGACTCCAATTAATATTCCCCAGTAATCTTTGGAAATCAGTGTTTTTAGTAAGTCTTTTCTTAATGTTAATTTCTAGACTCAAACTGCTCTGTTACCAGAGTTCCCAAGCAGGGAGAGGTAGTTTGAAGTTTTTACAAACTTGCATAACCCATATTGTTTCAAATCCCGTTTAGTTTCTGAAAAAAGATAAGTTGTTGCTGAGACTTAATATATCATTCATGTAGTGTGTTATATGGGATTAAGGACCCTAAAGACTGAGCAATGAAATACTGACACGAGGTAGGACTACTCATCATCCTGTGGCAAAATTACCCATTGAAATCAGTGCATCAGCTGAACAAAGTTAATAGCAAGAACAGAAAATTCAATGAGGTCAGTCCTAGGGCTTGAGGGGATGGTAAAAAGGCAGTCCTTAAGCTTAATAGCATTTTGCAACATCTGAGAAATTAGCTATGTACTAACTTGATCACCAGACTGGCACAAGAGAATTTCTAAGAAAGGGATATAATGCTGTACTTTAGTTGATATATTCTCCTTCAGCCAGACTCCTTTTCTCTAGTTTCTGTCTTTTTTTGCCATTTGCTTTTGTGGGCCAGCACCTCCCCACTGTGGCAGTACCCATCACTGATCCCCTAGACGTTTCCAAGGAGAAGATTTCCTAGACCAGGTCCCTTTCTGGATGACACCTGTAGGAACCAGTCTGTGAGCTCGGCCCAAGCCTGACCAAGGGGTGAGGAGATGAAAAGTAAAGAGATAAGGGAGGCCAGGTGTGATATCCCCCTTCAACATAGAGCCTCTAATGGCTGAGACAGACTGGCTTTATTCACTCAGACATGGACACCAGCAGTTAGAGCTCACAGGATCCCCCTGTCTCCCGCCTTCCATAGTACTTCTGCGGGTAAGCAACTTCACCTCGGGGGTTTTTACTTTTCCCTGCATGTGTTAGCACAATTACAGGTCCTCTTCTCAGTGTTCACCGAGGAGGCCAATTATGCCTCATTCTTCCCATCTGATCTCCACATAATAGTAATAAAACAAATTCAAATAGAATGAATATATATGTAATCATGTATATGATAATCATGTACAAACATGCATTAGTATGTTAATATCTTTGTATCTCATTGATCTGTATATCAGCATATATGCATTTGCATATGTATATTTATACATGTACATATTTTTATACTTATAATTCATACAACTTTTGCTATAGAGTTGCTATGGATGTCATCAAGTTATAATTAGCTGACTTAGTAAATTTTAAAGAAAAGAGCTCCGTTGTTTGTGGCGAGGAATGCTTGAGTACTTTGTGAAGAGATTATAGCTGCAATGTGCTTTTGAATATGTGCTTCTAACAGCCTGGCTTTCTCTGTGTTGCTAAAACACAGGGAAGAAGAGCAAGTAGGAAGAGATGTCATAACTTTCCTGCAAATATCACAAACATCTTACAAGTTTTCTTCCACTATTTTCGTTTAAAAAAAAAAAGTTATCAAGGGCAAAGATCAGTATCACCACGCTCACACTTGTTTGACCTGTTCCAATTAATAAGGTTTCCAGCTACATAGTCATGGCGAGAACAGTAGCAAACAGCTCATTGGAGCACTAGAGACTACATGGAGCAATCGCAAGGTTTTTTGGTGTTTTTTTTGTTGTTGTTGTTGTTTTTGAGGTTCTTTTGTTTGTCTTTTTAGCCATTTGTTTTTCTCCTGTGACACTGTCCCCTGTGGCATTCAGATAAAGTCGGCTTTTCATTTAGCGAAATTAGAATAGCCTGGTTCTCATTTCATGGCACCCGAGCTGGCACGTGAGCCTGGCTGTGTCGCCCTGTGCGTGAGGCAGCAGCGCTCGCTGCAGCAGAACATCGCAGCGGTTCCTCTTCCGCCTGCCGCTTACTCCTCCACCCTGCTGTCAATTTAGTGCCATATAAAACCCGCTATCTTATTATTCTCATGGATTTTGAGAGCCACAGTTGTGGACAGACCGTAGCTCTCAGTGACGCTTTGGACTGCAAAAGTATCCGTGCTGCCTGCGCTTCTGTGACGTGACCTTGCTGTTTCCTTAGCGCGGGTGAATCCTTGTGCCTGTGCCAGCCTGAGGGGCTTACGGATCAAAACGACGTTTGCTCCCTGTTAGGTCAGCAAAGCCCATTCCACTAGTATCGACTGAAAAGCACTCATTCCCTGAACAGTCCTTCTTCGGAGGCTTCCGCTCCCATCCCATCACTGCTGAGAGCGGCCCAAGGCTCATGGGAAGATTTCCTGTCAAAGGTCAGATAAATTTGGTTGTTGGGGAAAAGCTATTTATGCGTAGAACCATGTGTTATTATTCTTGAAGGAGTTCCGTAATCCAATTCAAGCACAGAAAGGGAGACACGCTCAGGGTGACACTAAGAGCGAGCCCGAGCTGGGGGAGGCAGGGGTGGGATGAGCTCGCCGTCTCCGTCTCCTCCCTGCGCGTCCTCCCGAGCTCTTGCCCTGCGCGCCGGTCCAGCCAGATGCCATCTGTGGAGCAGCTCTCCTCACCGACCCGCTCCAGGCCAGTTCTGCTGGAGCCAGTCAGAGAGTGCGGGCCGAAATAAACCTCTCCTCTTCCATGGGGCGGGGGTGTCAGGTATTCGCCCCAGCAGCAGCAAAGCTGACTGATGTGTTCAAAGAAAAAAAATAGTAATACGCATTATATCTGAAGTATAGTAAGTGTAAGAGGAAGATAGCCACACACCAGAGAAACCCCAGGCTCGCCCCCGGCCTTGTCCCTGCTCCCCTGTGTGACAGCCCTTAGCTCCCCCTAGGAGCGCCAGGCACACTCACTCCAGCGCATTAGAGTACGCGGAAGCAGACTCAGGACGCCGAGGGGCTTGTACGACATGGGGAAGACCTCAAGGAAACGGGCTGAGAGTGGTTCGGGAAGAGGAGCTGATGCCGGTAGAGACGGGCATGAGACACGGAGGGAAGCTCTGAAAGGAAAGAGCCGCGGGGTGAGTAGGGCTGAGCTGGGGGACAAGGGCATGCACAGAAACTCTTTGTGGGCCTCAGGATGAGGTGGTATTTCTACCTAATTAGACAAAACCAGGACAGAAGACCGGTTCCTCAACCCACACGTCTCCGATCACCGTAACTTTCAACTCACTGGTCTGGGCAGCACTGATTTCACCAACAAAAATGACACGGTTGTTCCATCCTCATAAGGGAAAATGAAGCGATACAGTGTCTGCAGTGGGTCTGGGCATACTCCTCACTAGTCAGGATGACTTCAGTAAGGCACCATTATTGTCTCAGGTGGAGCTACAAAAAATCTATGCAGCAGATGATGGTTTTCCTTTAGAAGCTAAGTGGAATGTAGCAATGACCGCCCTGTATTTGAGACTTACAACCAAAAATGTTACTATGTTAGAAAAACTTCATGGCCTACTGAGAAAAGAATTTTTTAAATTAAGAATGTCATTTCAGTTACAGAATTTGCAAACAGACATCATCATTGAAAACTTGAGCAAAGGGTCCCTTTAAAACTTTTTAAATCAAACACAAACATCACTAACCAAATACATGAGATGTAGTCTGTTTTTCGAGTCAAGTCTATAGCTCTGATTTCATTTACTGTGTGTTGATTTCATTCAACTGTTTTGGATATTTTTTGTATCCAAAGTTTGTATTTTTTATGGCCACAGGGTAATGTGGTTTCGCAGTTGATTCCCAAATCAACTATGCTGGTGGGAGCAGGGAGAGAGTCCACTTTTTAATCAAGGGAGTGAGCCTTAAGAATGAGAAAAGAGGGGCCAGGGATTTAGCTCAGTGGTTCCAACATCTGCCTTGCAATTTCAAGGTCCCTAGATCAATCCCTGGTAACCACATACCACAGTACTGGGCGTGGTGACTCACACCCACCAGCAATCAGCATCACTACCACAGTGCCAGGCATCGTGCCAGGCGTCGTGGCTCATGCCTATAATTTCAGCATTTGTGAGGCAGAGGCAGGAGGATCGCTGAAGTGGAAGTTTTTCTAGGCTACATAGTGAGCTCAGGGCTAGCCTGAATAACAAAGGGAGACCCTATCTCACAAAACAAAACAAAACTGAATACAGAGAAAAATAGTGTGGTATGTCCTTAGATTTAAAAAAAAAAAAACTGGGATAGGATAAAGCCAAAACAAGCTTTTTTACCCCTTCTGTTCGAGGTATCAAGGACAAACAATTTGTATAGGATTCCTGGGGCTCAAAGTTGCCTCTACGATGCATGGGAATACCTTTTCAAATACTGAAATTGGCGCGGTCAGTGCAGGTGCCTTGTGTTAGAAGTGCATGATTTTTCAGCCACTTCCTTGATATTTCCATGCACTGTTTAAAAAGAAAGGGCTCATAGTAGATATTTAAAAATAAAATATAATGGATAAGATTTGTTTTCTCATGCACATGCCAACACTGAAGGGACACACACTCATCTTGGTGCCTTAGTGAGGGATGATGACAATCTAGGGCTTCAGTTTCTCCAAGCTCTTCAGCCAGTGGGACCATACTCACTCACACGTCTTCCAAAATGTATTAAAATGCATTCCATTATGTTGTGAAAAAAATTTAAGGCTTTCTTCAGCTGTAAATGCTACTATGGGATTTCAGTAACAAAGATCAAAAATGATTTTTTAATTTACTCTCTATACCCTGATGATTTCTAAAAGGTCATATATCTTTATAATGAGTGTTCATGTTTTTATTTTTGTATTAATATCTAGGAGTTAAAGTTGAGCTGAACTTTAAATTTACAAGAAACAGTGCTACATCTTTAGGATTCCAACAACTGCTTTGACATAATAGTTATTATTAATTTTGCCAAGCCTCCTTTCTTTATAACATAGCTTTTCCTTAATGAAGCCATACACATCTTATAAATTCAGCTCATCTCATAAAGACCATGTTGAATCATTTAATATATATTGTTACTATTTTAAAATAATTCACATATGTTTAATTGGTTTCATTTTGAGCCAATTTCATTTTATCTGAATTTTTAATGGCATTTCTAAAGTTCCAGTGATTAATTCTTACACATTCTCTGTGTAAAAAGAGACATATACATTTTATTTTCTGTAGTGATTGAATATGTGGACTTCTATACAGTTATGAGGTTGCACAGAAGTTATTCAATCTTAGTTACAATTCCTTAATCTGCAAAAAAAGAAAAATAGTCATAAAATAGAATTTCTTGAGATTAGATTTAGTAAGTTATGTAAAGCTCATAACACAGTACATAGCATAATACATGACCTTTTAAAGGCGTGTTCGGTTGTGAACAATTGGTATTCATGAAACACAAAAGTGCTGCTGTGGTAGAAGACAGGGATATGCAAAGTTTGGAGTTGTTAATAGCAGTGCAAAACTGGAACGAATATGGGAGTGAAAGAGGTAGATGCTGACATAGGGGAGTGTGTGTGTGTGTGTGTGTGTGGCTCATAGGTTTCCAGGCATGATGAGTTGATTCCAGTCATTTGGGGAAGAAGGTACATTACTATGGGAGAATATGACAGAACCAAACTGCTCCTGTCATTACCAGGAAAAAAGAAGGGCTTATTAAAACATTGCCACCACATAATTCACTTCAGCCCCATGCTTCTGACTACTAAGGATTTCCTGGTATATTCTATCTCTTCTTAAACATTCTGTCATCCCCCAGTAGTGCCACCCTGGGGGCCAAACCTGTAACATATTAGCTTTGGGGGAACATTCAAAATACAAACCATAGCATCTCCAGAGTTCATGGTGAAGTTTAGGTAGTAATGTAGCAGTACTAGAGCAAGTCTTTAGTAAGCCATTACGTCCTGAGGTTGGTGCTCTCATGGACGGGAGAAGGGCCCTTATGAGAGAGCTTGAAGGAGTACGTTTGCTCTCTTCCATTCTTTCTCCATGTGAAGATACAGCATTTGTGTTCTTTTTACCTCCCACCTCTTATCCTGTGGTAAGGCACTCAGTATGGTCTATCCTCCTATCTGACAGAAGCTGAGAATTAAAAGGCAAGGATGATAGGAAGAGGGGCAGATGAAAATCATACATAACCTACTTTTGGTAGTTGGATGAGTTATCATATTACTAGAAGGAATAGTCACTTAAAAGAAAAGATCTTTATAGACAGGAAGAATGGGCTTAATATGTAAGTCCATAATTTAGAATGTATTTTCTAAGGCAAGCTTCCTACAGCCAGTGTTTCCATGGATACATCTTAAAATGGATAACATTAAAGAGAATATATATAAAAACATAATACAATACCACAGATAAAATGGTTGATGAAATTTTTGGTATACATTTCTGTCAACTGAATGAAGAATCCATGAAAATGTAAGGGAATAGGAAAAAAGAACACTGTTGGAAATCAAGAGCTGAATCCATCTCTGGACGTCTTTATGAATAACTTGTCAAAAAGTCACAGACACAGTGCTAGAAAACATGCAGCATGAAACACAGAAAAGGGACTTCTAAAGTTACATTCATTGGCACTCTAGAAGTTCAGAAGCAGATAAAAACACAGGTTTTTCGCCATTCAAAATCAGCTTGAAAAATAAGAATTTAGCGACCTTAAGATAAAGCATTTCAAAATAGGCCTTGAGGACACACTAATAAGTGAAATAAATAGATCACAAATATGTAAATGCTGTATCTTTTCTCTGGTATGAGAACCTGTAGATGTAAATGAGTTCTAGAATGTGTAATAGATTTTGTGAAATAGGAAATATTCAAAAGAAATGTAGGGGAACGTAATGAGGGGAAAGAATAAATATGATTTGAAAAGAAACGTGTGTATAGGGGGTGGGGGGTTGTGGGGTGGGTAGAGATATGGGTAAAATGAGAACTAACTTGTGTCACACACTGGTCTAAATTCCCCAATGTTGAATGTGATTGTGAGCTGTCTATAAAATGTTCCAATAAAGAATTCCATTTGTAAAAAAGATAAAGCATTTCAAACCATTAAATTAGTATTCAGTAATTCAGTCACAAAAGCATCATAATAATCCAATCAAAACAATACAAGAAACAAGCTAGGAGGTGATAGCTCAAAAAGAGATTATCAAAAAAATGGATGGTTGGGCCGAAGATTAGTTCAGTGGTTCCAGTACCTGCCTCGCAAGCACAAGGCCTGAGTTCAATCTCAGTAACCACATACAGTGCTGGGTGTGGTGACTCACGCCTGTAATCCTAGCACTCCGGAGGCAGAGGCAGGAGGATTGCTGAGTTCCAGGTTTGCCTGGGCTACACAGTGAGCTCAGGGCCAGCCTGAACTACAAAGCAAGATCCTGTCTCAAAAAAAAAAAAAAAAAAAAAAAAAGGATGGTTGGTGATCATTGGAAGTATAGGAACAAGAAACTAGGACACTAAAATACTCCCAACTAATTACTACACAAGAAAGGCATTTGCACCAAATATTTTAATTATAGCAATGAGATATGTCTCTGTAGCAGAGAGAAACATTGCAGTCAATCTTTAGCTGATAGAATTGTACATTAAAATGTTCTATTCTGGATGTGGGTTCACTAAGCACTGTGCCTTTTATTTATTTACTTACTTATTTTTTGAGACAGGGTCTCACTTTCTACTTCAGGCTGGCCCTGAGCTCACTATATAGCCCAGGCAAGCCTCAAACTCAGCTATCCTCCTGTCTCTGCCTCCCGAGTGCTAGAATTATAGGCATGAACCACCACGTCCAGCACAGTGGTATATGGTATTCATTACTAGTGGGCGTGAGTCACCACGCCCAGCATTGTATGTGGTTACTGGGATCGAATTCAGGACCTTGCGCTTGTGAGGCAGGCGCCAGTACCACTGAGCTAAATCTCCGGCCCTGACTTTTAATTTTTTATCTCCCATCTGTCTTGTCCATGGAAAGAGAATTTACTGTTCTGAGTCTTCTAACATCTAATCTCAATACAGATGACTGCATTGAGATTCCATCCTTGTATATTAGCCTCTGTGCAAAAATGACTGAGTCTGTCTTCTGTGAAGTTTGATTGCTTTGATGGGATGGCAGAACAGGTTTCTTCACCCAGAAACAACATAGCCTGAGTTGATCTCTGATTACTCTGCAGTATTTTTGAGGAGGACTAGTCAGTCTTACCATCCATCAACAGAACCTGATTTATTTTTAATTATTATTAAATTTATTATTAATGATGTGTAAAGTTTTGACCAACTGCTAACATGTTTTTAAGACTTGGTATTTCCTACATTTATGACTTTATTGGTTAGTCAAACATCTGTTGTCTGCAGCTGATATTTCATCAGTGGTAACACTATGTAGTACATTCCAGAAGAAAACTCATATGTATTAGAACAAGTATGTCCTATTGTTGTCAATCACAGCAGATGATTGACAAATATTTGACGACCGCGGTGAGGTTATATACACGAACCAGCTGATCAAATATTCCTAAGTGGGGGATGTGCAGTATGTGAAAGTCATAGACATGAAATCAGAATAGCACAGAATAAAAAGTCATATAACACTTAAACATACTAAAATCATAACTGTGACACTAATTTGTTTTCCTTACAGTTATATTATGGCTAATGTGTATAGCTTTAGCTAAAATTTGGAAATTCACTATGAAAAATATTGGTGTGGCCAGGCGTGGTGGCTCATGCCTATAATCCCAACACTCGGGAGGCAGAGGCAGGAGGATTGCTGAGTTCGAGGCTTGCCTGGGCTACATAGTGAGCTCAGAGCCAGCCTGAACTACAAAGTGAGACCCTGACTCAAAAAAAAAAGTGGGTAAACAAGGGTCCAAGAGGTTATGCAAATTATCTAAAGTCATGAGTTAACATAGGCTAAGATTGAATTAGTAATATAATATGGAAAATTGGACAGAACTTATCAATTTTCTGATAAAATTATTTTATAATCATGAGTCTCTAAGATTTCTTTTTTTTTTTTTTT
>PVIC010019931.1:0-30059 GCA_004025085.1 Thryonomys swinderianus | reverse complement strand
TTCTTTCTTTCTTTCTTTCTTTCTTTCTTTCTTTCTTTCTTTCTTTCTTTCTTTCTTCCTTCCTTCCTTCCTTCCTTCCTTCCTTCCTTCCTTCCTTCCTTCCTTCCTTCCTTCCTTCCTTCCTTCTTTCTTTCTTTCTTTCTTTCTTTCTTTCTTTCTTTCTTTCTTTCTTTCTTTCTTTCTTTCTTTCTTTCTTTCTTTCTTTCTTTCTTTCTTTTTCTTTCTTGTTTGTGTTTTTGAGACAGGGTTTCGTTTTGTTGTTCAGGCTGGCCCTGAGCTCACTATGTAGCTCAGGCAAGCCTTGAGCTCAGCAATCCTCCTGTCTCTGCCTCCCAAGTGCTGGGATTACAGGCGTGAGCCCCCATGCCCGGCTCTTTTTTTTTTTTTTTTAAACAGGGTCTTGCTTTGTAGTTCAGGCTGGCCCTGAGCTCACTATGTAGCCCAGGCAAGCCTGGAACTCACAATAATCCTCCTCCCTCACCTCCTGAGTGCTGGGATTACAGGTGTGAGCCACCACGCCCGGCACTGTGGTATGTGGTTACAGGGGATCAAACTTGAGACCTTGTGCTTGCAAGGCAGGTGCTAGAACCACTGAGCTAAATCTCCAGCTCTTTATTTGGTTTTCTTAGTAGGAGATATACCTAGTGGTAGATTCTGTTACATCTGAATATAAGTATCCCAAAAGATTTATATAAATGAATCATTCATCTCACAGATATGCCTCTAGGAAGGAGGCTCATAACAAATATTTTTAGATGTGGGAGAAAGGAGATCTAATATTTTAAAATGAGTCATCCAGTTTCTACACTACTTGGCAGGAGAGATATGAGAGGTTTAACCCAGGTCTCATGGCTTTCCATCTCTGGGCTCTGTACCACCTTGTATACCCATTTCTGTAAAAAATGCTCAAAGAATCGGCAAGATTCTGTAGTTCTTGAAAACTCTCCAAGAAATTCAGTAATCATTAGAATTAGCAAATACTGGAAACAATAGCCAACTCTCTGTATCCACAGGTTCTACATCCTCAGATTCATCCAATTAAATACATTTTAAAGAAATGTGTATCTTTACTGAACATGTACAGGCTTCTTTTTTTTGCTTTACTCCTTAAACAATATAGTATAACAATCACTTACATAGCATTTACATTGTATTAGATGTTATAAATAATACATAGAGATGATTTAAAATACATGGAAGGATATGGGTAGGTTGCAGTCAAATAATGTGCCATTTTATATAAAGACTTGCATATCTGTGGATTTGGGTACCCATGAGGACCTGGAAACGATCCTCCCTGGATGTGAAGGAAGGTATTCTTTAGATTCCAGGTCTTTGTTGAACTCTTGACAGCTTAGCAACCAGGGAATGCATAAGTCATGTTGGGAATATTCTTATATCTCTTGGGGAAATTTATTTATTCATTTGACGATTTTATGGAGGGCTTACTATATGCTTGGCACAGCTTTGGGCGATGAGGAATACAGTAGTGAGCAAGACAGACAAGTTCTTAACCTCATGTAGCATTCATTCTAGCAGAGACAGACAGACAATAAACACGTCTTTTTTTTTTTTTGAGACAGGGTCTCGCTTTGTAGTTCAGGCTGGCCCTGAGCTTACTATGTAGCCCAGGCAAGCCTTGAACTCAGAAGTCCTCCTGTCTCTGCCTCCCGAGTGCTGGGACTACAGGCGTGAGCCACCACGCCCAGCACTGTGGTATGTGGTATTGATTGCTGGTGGGCGTGAGTCACCACGCCCAGCATTGTATGTGGCTACCGGGATCGAACTCAGGACCTTGCGCTTGCAAGGCAGGCGCCAGAACCACTGAGCTAAATCTCCAGCCCTAAACACGTCTTTTAAGTAGCAAATAAGGGCTACAGTATTCATCTGGTTTTGCTCTTTCAGTTTGACTCATGGTAAACATGGTTTCAAGACCTCAGATGGAAAACCCCAGAAATAAACAATTCATACATTTTGAAAAAATTTTATTAAGTACAAAGTTGTAATTATTCTGTTTTATTATCAGTTATTGTTGTTAACCTCTTACTATCCCTGCTTTATAACTTTATTATAAGTGTGTGTGTATGTATAGGAAAAAACCCAGTACATATAGGGATGTTTAGAGCTCAGTAGTACTTCTTGCTTCAGGTATCCACTCTAGGTCTTGAAACATATTCCCTGCAGACAAAGAAGAACTACTGTATAAAGAAGAGTAAAGCAGGGTAAGGATGCACACAAGAGAATGAGTAAAGATGGAAGGGGTGGTGGTGTTATCTAATCAGGTTGGAAACCTATACTCTGTTGTTACTAACTATGGTCACCCTGTTGTGCAAAATATCCCAAACACTTATTCCTTTTGCCTAACTGAAACTTCGTATCTTTTCAACAAGATTTCCCTACTCCTTCCTTTTGTCCCCAGCCTTTGCCAACTACCATTCTACTGAGCTTCTGTGAGTTTGATGTTTTTAGATTTCACATATAGGTGAGATTATCTTTCTGCACCTGGCTTATTTTACATAGCATAATGTCTTCCAGGTTCATCTATGTTGCTATGACAAAAGAATTTCCTTTTACTGGGAGGAGGTACTGGGAATGGAACCCAGGACTTTCACACTGAGCTACCTCCTCAGCCCTTTTTAAATTTTATTTTTGATTTTGAGACAAGTTTTTGCTAAGTCATAAGCTGCCCAGGCTGGGATCTAACCTGGGATCCTCCTGCCTCAGTCTCAGAGTGTTGGGATTATAGGTACTTGCCACCATGCCCAGCTAGCATTTAATTTTTTAAAGGTTCAATAGTATTCAAGTATATATATGTACTATATTTTATTTATTCATTTATTTGTTAAACACTTCGTTTGAGCCCATGTCTTAAATGCACACATCTCTTTGTCACACTAATTTTAATTCCTTTGGACGTATATACAGAAATGGTGCTTGCAGAAAGTGCTTTAGAGAGAAGTCCTCTCAGAGGAGATGCTATTTTTGAATTAAATTTAGTTAATTTTTTTTTTTGCAGTACTGGGCATTGAACATAGGCTCTGGAACATGCTAGACAACTGTTGTAGCACTGAGCTACATCCCTAGCCCTTTTTACTTTTTATTTTGAGCCAGGGTCTCACTAAGTTTTCCAGGTTTTCCTTGAACTTTCAACCACCTTGCTTTTGCTTCCTGAGTAACTTGGATTATAAGAGGAGGGACCATTTAAGCAGAGACTTGATGGAAACAAAGGAGAGACAGTCATGCAGCTATCTGTGGAAAGATTTTCCGGTAGAAAGAGCAGTAAAATCCTTAATAAAACTGAAATAGGGCGATGGAAAAGAGGAATCAGAGGGGGAGCATTCACAGACACAGCTGGAGACTGGGTCATGTAGGATCTTATAAGCTATGGTGAGAATTTCACTCTACTGGAGGTTTTTGAGCCCATAGGGTCTGAAGTGCATTTCAAAGTGTATCTCTGGTGCTGTGGAGGAAATAGCAAGTAGGGGACAATGATAACAGTAGGAACACAAGTTAGGTAAACTGCAATATTAGTAATTACACTAATACAGTTAAATATGTTGGCAGCCTTTGCTAGGGTAGTAATAATGGAGATGAAGAAAAGTGAATGAATTTTGGATATATTTTATAGACGGGACCAAGATCATATGTTTGGATCATCAAGTTGGCTGTGCGGAATGAGAAAGCAAAGAGTCAACTAGAAGAGTGGGGTTGTCATTTACTGAGATGAAGAAGAAGGGGCAAATCAGGTTTGGGGGCCACTTCAAACCACCTCCCTCACGGACCTTACTGTTGACCTTGTATTCTACAATTAGGAATTCCTCTGTGTTAAGACCCCCAGAAGTCTGTGCCAGCTGGAAAGGCAATACATTAAGCTAATAGATATCATTTTCATTGTAGCTGAGATTCATTTACCACAAGCCACAGGAGAACAGGGCCCTAAGATAAAGACACAACAGAAACAAATATCCTCCTGATGTCATAGGCCCCAGGCCCAGCTATGTTCTCTGTCAAAACCAATGATCTCATTCCCTGCAGAGGGAAAATTTCAAAAAGCCCCTTGTTCCATCATTTACCAGATACTAGAGCAGTAAGCCTTGTTCCTGGCTTCACGGTAGAAATGCTTTGGGAATGTTATAGCTTGTATTTAGATGTTCCCCCTAAAGCCTCATTTGGTGACAGGTAAGGCTTTGGGGATGTGGCTGAATCTAGTGTGTGTAATGTTAGTTTAATAACATGATTGCTGAGATTAATGATATGAAGATTAAGGGTGTCTCACTCTGGATGTTAGTGCTACCTGCCTTAAAAACACATAGCTTTGATATGATATAATGGACAGAAAGAGGGTTGCTGTGGTCACTTGCAGTTGCTGCCATTGCTTGTTGCTATTTGCTGTTTCCTTGCTACTTTGCTGCCTTCTGCCTGCCATAAACTCTTTCTCATCTGTGATGTTCCCTTGCCATGTCTCCCTTCCTTAGATCCAGCCCACTATGAATTGAAACCTCTACAAACTATGAACCAATTAAACCTTTCTTCCTTTAACTTTGGATGTTGGATATATTGCCTCAGCAAGAAGAAAAGGAACTAAAACAAGGAGCTTTAAAAAATTCCCAAGGGCCAGGCCCCAAGCCAGAGCAATTATATCAGATGTCCTGGGGTTGAGGCCTGAATATCAGTAGATTTTAAAAGCTTCTGATGATTTCAAAGTGCAGCCAAGATTGAAAACCACTGAGCTAGAGGAATCTTAGACTTATCCTGAGCTATAGGGCCAATTTCTTGGCAGTACATGATATAGCACAATGAAATCCAGGGCTGGAGATCATTGAAGAAAGTGATTATACTATTTATTGTTCATAGAGTCAATAGATGTCTTTGTGTGTTGCACAGCTGGGTGCTTAAATCCTGGGCAGGGCCTACAGCTGAAGCAAAGGGAAGGGGCAGATAGAAAGTTCTGTAGTTCTGCTCATGCAGCTCAGCTTGATTTCCATCTCCACATTTCCCAATTTTCCACCAAGGTGGAAAGGAGAGGAAACACAGCAGGTGGAATCTTTGATCCACCTGAAAGCCACCGTTCCACTTCTCTTTGATCACCTGACATTAGATATCTCCACAGCAAAGTGTAGAACAAGGTTTCTCTAGAGACCTGAAGGGATCACGAAGTCTACCCTTCATTTTAATATGTTAAATGGAGGTCCACAAAGAGGATATAGTTTGCCCAAAGTATCAAGATAATTGAGAAGCAGAGCTGAAACTAGAACCAGATTTCCTGAGCCTCGGCTTTGTGATTACTCTCCATTATTAGGCTAAAGGTGGACTTCATTCATGTACTGGTTCTGGTTCTACCTCAATGGATTTAAACAAAGAAGGACCCCAACAGGTAGTATCTTTTTATGTATTCATCCATAGTGGAAGGGACAGAATTTTGTTATTCATGCTCCAAATCCAAAATTAGATCCCATCCTGGAGATTTTTTGTCTCTACCACTATAAGCAAAAGATTCCAGAACAAGTGGAATTGCCAATATTTTCAGGGAGTATAATCATTTCTGGGTGTCTGTTTCAGAGCTATTTTCAGCTTGTTTATGCCTCATTCCTCATTGACCCTTGTCTTGTTGGTCTCTAAAATTCCATCCTATTCTCAGTCTTCAGCCCTGATTGCTGGTGGTGACTCACTCATTGCCAGCTGGTCTCTGCTAGATGTCACTGCTAGATGTCACGAGTCATGTCTAGCCTTGTGCTTAGACATAGGTGAGGCTTGCTTTATGTGGGATACAAGGTGGCTCCCAAAGGTTTCCCTATCCCAAACGTCTTCAAATCTCAGCTGAGGGGCATGGAGTTTTTAATACTAGATGAATACTTATACTAGGAATACTTATTCCTTTGAAGTAAAATATTGAGGATTGGGATGGTCCTGGTCATAATGCAAATACAGTGCCAGGAAAGGGTAATACACACCTTGGCACCCAGAAAATGACAGAACTGCATGGGCCTACCATCTGTTTTTGTAAATAAAGCTATATTGGAACACAGGAATCACCTTCATTTACATATTTCCTATATCTGCTTTGGGGCTACCATGTTTGGTCACAGAAC
Organism: Thryonomys swinderianus; assembly: GCA_004025085.1. Classification (NCBI taxonomy): domain Eukaryota; kingdom Metazoa; phylum Chordata; class Mammalia; order Rodentia; family Thryonomyidae; genus Thryonomys; species Thryonomys swinderianus. The sequence continues at coordinate 23,970 of PVIC010019931.1, read as the reverse complement.
TTAAAATATTTGCCATATGGCTCTTTACAGAAAAAGTTTGCTGATCCCTGCACTAATTTATTAGTATTCATTAACCTACTGTTTCTACAATTTTCCCAGTGGTAAGAATCAGTAGGGACTGTGTGTTAAGACACAGAAAGTTAAACCCACACCAGGCTCAAAAGTCAGGAACCGTGGGAGAGTGGGGCCCAGGAGTCTTTTTTTTTTTCTTAATTTTTTTTTTAAGTCAGGGTTTCAATTTGTAGTTCAGGCTGGCCCTGAGGTCACTATGTAGCCCAGGCAAGCCTTGAACTCAGAAATCTTCCTGCCTCTGCATCCCGAATGCTGGGATTACAGGGGTGAGTCGCCATGCTCGGCGTTGTGGTGTTTGGTACCAGGGATCGAATTTGGGACCTTGTGCTTGCCAGGCAGATGCTAGAACTGCTGAGCAAACCCAGGAATCTATTACTGGTGAAGATGTCCTGACCCCTTATGCATAGGTTGGATAAACACCTTAAAGCTGGACTCTTCACTGACTCTATTTTCCTCCAAGCTGCTGAGATCTCATTTTGCAATAGGCACCCTTTCTGACTAAAATGAATTTTGGTTTGAGACAAGGACCTGGAATTGGTAAGTTCCTTTGAGGCTACTGCAAGCCCCTTGAAGCAAACATGAAGCCAGAGACTAGGTGAATAAGGAACTGAAAAGAGACCTTGCCTCTCTCTTAGGGCTGAATTTAGAAGCTGGTGATACTTTGGCCATTTTTAATCTGGTGGTTTTACTAGGATACATTATTTATTTATTTATTTTGAGACAGGGTCTCGCTTTGTAGCCCAGGCAAGCCTTGAATTTAGCAATCCTCCTGCCTCTACCTCCTGAGTGCTGGGATGATAGGTGTGAGCTACCACTCCTGGCACTATGTACTGATTGCTGGTGGGTGTGAGTCACCACACCCGTTATTGTTGTATGTGGTTACAGGGATCAAACTCAGGACCTTGCCCTTGCCAGGCAGGTGCCAGAACCACTAAGCTAAATCTCCGGTCCACTACTAGAGTAAATTTTAAGCCTGTGATCACTTATATCTTGGCCAGAGTCAGGTATGTAGCCAAACATGTACAACAGGGTTCCCTTTCTTAAACTTTTACTTTATTATAATTCATACATAATTTACATATTTATGGATTACAATGTAATTTTTCTTGTGGTACTAAGAGTGAACCCAGGGCCTTTGCACTGAATTACTTCCCAGTCTTTTTTTGAAATTTTGAAACAGGGTCTGTTATGGCTTGTGTCTAGATGTTCCTCCCCAAAGCCTCATGCAGTAATAGGTGGGGATTTTTGTTTTTTAAAAAAATATTCAAAATTTTTAGTGTTGAAATTATTACCATTATTATTATTTTGGGGGGGTGGTACTGGGGATCGACTTGGGCCCTTGTGCTTGCAAGGTAGATGTGGTACCACTTGAGCTAAATCCCTGGCAAGGTAGGATTTTTTTTTTGAGACAGGGTCTCGCTTTGTAGTTCAGGCTGGCTCTGAGCTCACCATGTAGCCCAGGCAAGCCTTGAACTCAGCAATCCTCCTGTCTCTGCCTCCTGAGTACTGGGATTACAGGCATGAGCCACCACGCCCGGCAAGGTAGGATTTTTTTAAAGGTGACTGGACCTAGAGTGTGTGGTACTGGGATTATGAATGTGATTAATAAATTAGTCAACTGACTGGTTAGGATTAAGGGTGGGACAGGATTGGGGAGGATAGGGTGTCCTACCCTGGACTGAGTGCTAGTCACCCTAAGGGGGTAGCCTGGATAAACATATAAGGGGCAGAAGGAAGGCTAGTGTAGTTGGTTGTTGCTCACTTGCTTGGTGCCTTCTGCCTTTGCCTTCTGCCCACTCTGAACTGTTTCTTCTCTGCAGTGCCCCTCTGCCATGCCTCCCTGCCTTGGAGCCAGCTGATGATGGACAGAAACTTGTACAAACTGTGAGCCAAAATAAATCTTTCTTTTCACTTCGAGTGTTGGGTATTTTTTTCTTAGCAACAAGAAAAAGTAACTAAGTCAGGGTCTTTCTTTCTTTTCTTTTTTTTCTTTCTTTCTTTTATGAGACAGGGTCTCCCTTTGTAGTTCAGGTTGGCTCTGAGCTCATTATGTAGCCCAGCAACCCTTGAACTCAGCAATCCTCCAAGACAGGGTCTTTCTAAATTACTAATTTGCTCAGGCTGGGCTCAAACTTGGAGATATTCCTGCTTCAGCCTTCCAGAGAGCTGAGATTATAGATGTGCACCAGAACCTGTGACATCACAGTGTGGTGCCTTGTTACAGGCATATATCGCATAATGTTCAAGTATGGGTAATTGGCAATTCCATCACCTCAGACTGTTATTACTCCTTTGTGGTGAACCACTTGAAATCATCTCTTGTAGCTCTTTTGTATATGCGCTGCTGAAGCGAGCACTCTTGTAGCTCTTTTGAAATACATATTACTAACAGTAGACAATGCATCATGAAGTACAACATCAGAACTTATTCCTCTTATCTAACTGTAAAATCTAAGAAAAGTTGATTTCATAGGCGAGTAAAATAGTGGTTATCAGAGGCCAGGGATGGTAGTGGGTGGTTGGGAGAGGTTGCTCAGTGGCCACACTTGATGACTGTGGAAAGACAGAGCCCAGGTTCCTACCTGAAGCTCTGTGCATTCCAGATTCACTGTCTTGGACACCTGAGCTCACTTATAGTCGTTTCCCACTGAAACCACTGTGGGCACATAGGACAGTGCAGGGGATCCTGGTCTCATCAGATCCTTGATGGGAGAACACAAGGTCTATCCTTTTTGTACTCAGCACTGCCTAAAGAACAGGTTCTCACCTGTCCACCAAGGCCTCCCATCAGCCAAACTGGACTCTAACTTTATTCCCCACAGATCTTTAATCTCACCTTCTGTTTAATTTGGTGGGTCTACCTCCAGAACAAGGAAAAAGTCCACAGGGTTGTAAGACCTAAGAAATGTACAAGAAGGCAAAGAAAGAATTCTGGCCATGGCAAAGTGGCCACGGGATGGGACAAGTGGAGGCATCAGAACTAGGCAGGGGGCAAAGGAGTGTTGGAGGAGCTGTTCTTCACACAATGGGTTTATTCCCACCTCTGGGCTAACTTCATCCTCCCATCCTACCTTTCAGGACCTCCAGTGTCCCTCCTGAACAGCTAAATGCCATCTCTCTTAAAAAACCCAGAAAAAAATGTGATGGTAATAAAAAAAGGGAAACAAAGCTTATGTATTTAGGGGGTGGGAGAGTTGTGGGGTGGGTAGGGGAATGGGAAAAAATGAGAATTAAATCATGTCATATACTGGTACAGATTCCCAATATTGAATGTGATCATGATGTGTATATATAATGTACCAATAAAGATAAAAATAAACTAAAAAAATAAAACCCAGTTCAAATTCTACCTTTTTTTTAAATTGAATTCTTTATTGGTACAATTTATATACATCTCAAAATCACATATATTCTACCTTTGAGATGAATTCTTCCCTGATCTTCCATCCTTCTTCCTAGATTTCTTTTCTTTTCTTTCTTTTTTGGCAGTACTGGGGATCGAACTCAGGCCCTTGTGCGTCTAAGGTTGGCGTGGCGCCACTTGAGATAAATCCCCAGCCCTTCTCTAGATTTCTTATAGTATTCTTATTAATTCACACTGCTACAACTTATCTCCCAAGCCAGGCTGTCCAAGGAGAGGTGACATTGTATATTAGTATGTCCTACCCTAGCACCAAGCACAGAGCAGGCCCAGCATAAAAGATGAGTTGATTGCTAAGATTAATTATGAATTTAAAAATATGTTTTGAGTATCTACCGTCTATCAGGTACTTTACCTCAAGAAGTTCTGTGGAAAACCAATTGCTCTGAGGTGGTCTCTATTATTTTGGCTTTTTTTTTTTTTTTCCTGGGCAAGTGGCTCCAAGAAGAGGCAATTTGGGTTCTTTGGATATAGTCTAGGTTTTCAGAGCTAGGACTTCATTGGAAGACATTATGTGTGCTCGCTTTACCAGGCCCATCACAACCAAGTACTTCATTTTAAAATATCTATTGTAGGGCTGGGGATTTAGCTTAGTGCTTCCAGCGTCTGCCTGGTAAGTGCAAGGTCTTGAATTCGATCCCTGGTAACACGTACCACAGTGCTGGGCATGGTGGCCCATGCTTGTAATCCCAGCACTTGGGAGACAGAGGCAGGATTGTGTGAGTTTGAGGCTAGCCTGGGCTACATAGTGAGTTCAGGACTAGCTTGAACTACAAAGAGAGTTGCTGTCTCAAAAACACTGAAATGAAATAAAATAAAATATCTATTGTAGACCTATTATATTCAAAGGTCTAAGGATACTTGGTACCCTTATTCATGAACATTTAGTCACTCATGGGACTAGTCACTCCCTCAAAGATCAAGGAACTCTTTTAAATATAGTAGTACCTCGATTCACGAATATAATTTGTTTTACAATTTTTGGGAAGATATCCACATCTATAGTTGTGTGGGGAAGATGGCCACATTTGTGTTTGTCACCTAATGTGGAGTGGAAGAAAAATTTTGTCAGATGCTTTTGCTTGAGAACTGAATTGTTTGAAAACAGAAGCGTTCATGAACTGAGCTATTACCATGCATAAATGTGGCTATCTATAGAGTATGGTTTGAGGGGGTCCTGGAAAGGACTCCTATGATCCCTGAAAATATCCTCCATAAGAGCCATTGTATGAATCCATTTGTTAAAAAGGAGAACATCAGATGAAATACACATACCAGGATCATTTGAGGAGCCTTTTCAAAAGCCCAGCTCTAGGGCTCCATCCCCAGAGCTTCTTGTCCAATTAGTAGAGCTAGAACCTAAAAATTAGTCATTTAAGAGCTTCTCTGCTGGTTTTAATAAATAGCCAGAGTAAAAAACACTACAGTTACTCCATATGGGAGTATTAGACAGAATACAGAAACTAGAAGGAGAGTTAAAACTCACTGAATTCCACTTAACATCAGAATCCCTAGTGAAATTTATTACAAATCCTGATTCCTGGGCTGCACCCTGGGCCTACTGGGAAGTTGTTGTCTGGAAGAAGTGGTAACAAAGCTTTAACATGATACAAGTTCAGGAAGAGGTAGCAGTCTCCTTGTACCCATGAGGCGCCAAGTGCCTGCTATCGACACAGTACTATTTGCTGTGGTTCTGGGGCACATCTTGAGCACATGCTGGAAATCTTCAAGGAGTATTTACTATAGTTTGAGAGAGAAGATTCTCAGTTGAGTCTTGTTAGTTATAGAGTATCTAAATGGTCACCCTCAACACTAAATTAGTAAATATTGTACTGTTTTTCCATTATTTTCCAGAGATTATTCTTAAATACTAAAAAGCTTGTTCTGGCAGATTCTATTTTTTTTTTTTTTTCACAAGGAGAAAACAAGGATCACAAGTGTTAACTAGCTTGCCTTCATGCTTTCCCACTCACAGGTGCTGGAGTTGGGATTCAAACCCTAGCCAACTGGTCCCGAGTTGAAGCTTTTCATTACACTGCACTGCCCCCTGGTGTCCCCAGCCTCAGGGCATCTCTACCTGAGAGGTGACACAAGGAGGCAGAACATTGTCTTGTTTGCTCTCAGCTATGAACATGTGCATAAAGCAACTGCAATTTCTTGCACACTCTTAATGTTGTCAAATGACAAAGAAAGCACCATAAGTGTTGATTTTGGAGCGTATAAAACATTTTAGGGAGTAGGCAACTTTGCAAACACAGAATCTGCAGATAACGAGGAATTTATATACATGTATTACATGTATGTAAGACCACCACTTACTCAGGATGCACTACTATAACCACACAGTTGCAAAATCTTCAGGGATTCTTTTTCTTTCTGGTCTCAAGGAGCCCCTGCCCTGTTTCCTAGGTGGCCTCCCTGGAACCTCTTCACAAATATAGACCATCTAAAAGGTTAATACTTGACACAACAATGGGGTCTCCAAGATGTTTCTTCAGTATTCTCAGTTGCTTACACTCTGATTGATTGGCTTGTACTGTACAGGTGTTGAAGATTTTTACTATCACTTTTGTGTGTACTCGCCCACTTCTATGCTTTTAAGGCTTCAGAGAGCATAAGGCCAAGAACTAGAATGTCAGTTCTGCGAGGGCAGGAACCATGTCTGTCTAGTGCTATATTCCCAACCCATAGGAGTTCCCAGAACAGCAGGTATTAAATAAGTGCTTGAATTAGGAAGTCTTATTGTTTTTTTCTTCTTTTGAGACAAGGTCTTGCTATGTAGTTCAAGCTGACCTTGAACTCACAGTGATCTTCCTGCCTCAGTCTCCTGAGTGCTGGTATTAAAGAAGTATACTACCACACCTGGCTAGAAACTCCCTGAAGTTAGGCAAAGGTAGTTGGAAGACTTGTATATCTGGGCAGGTTTTTTTTTTTTTTTTTTTTTTTTTTTTTTTGAGACAGGGTCTCGCTTTGTAGTTCAGGCTGGCCCTGAGCTCACTATATAGCCCAGGCAAGCCTTGAACTCAGCAATCCTCCTGTCTCTGCCTCCCAAGTGCTTGGATTATAGGCATGAGCCACCATGCCCGGCATCTGGGCAGGTTTTAAAGGAAATAGACACCACTGGCTGAGAAGTGGGACAGTATAAAGACAAAAGTCCACAGGGTTGTAAGACCTAAGAAATGCACAAGAAGCAGCCTGGCCACAGCAAAGAGGTTATGGGATAGGACAGATGGAGGCATCAGAACTGGGTGGGGAGATGCTGGAGGCTCTGGGGTGGTAAAATTTGAATGCAAATGGCGACATGTTAGGTTTTTATTCTGCACTTAAATTTAGGTGTTTGAGTTTAGTTGAGGTTGCTTTGATGGCTGGAAGCTGGATTTTCTTCATGCCTTCAACTAATATGTATTAGTGTCTACTCTGAACCAGGTGTTGTTTGAGGGGTTGTGGAGACAGCAGAAACAAAACACAGTTTCTGGGCTTGTAGACCTGGCATTCTGATGAGGGAGAGAGATAATAAGTGTACATAGAGTATACCATGGGAATGTAAAATGGTATAGCCACTCTGGAAAAGACTTCGGTACTTTCTTTTTTGAGTTGTTTGGCATTTTCTTATTAAACTAAACGTATCCTTACTATTTGACCTAGTAATCACACCCTTGAGCATTTATCCCAGAGAAATGAAAATGTATGCTCACAGAAACCTGTACAGAAATGTTTATAGCAGCTTTATTTATAGTAACCCCAAACTAGAAAAACACCCACGAGTCTTTCAATGGGTGGATAATTAAACAGAATGAGACATGTCCACAACATGGAATATTAGTCTTAAAAGGGCAAAATATTAATAAACACAAGTTTGATGACTCTCAAGGGGATTATGCTGAGTGAAAAAAGCCAATCCCCAAACATAATATTATTTCATTTACATAACATTCTTCAAATGATAATTACAGAAATGGAGAACAGATTAGTGGTTAACAAGGATTTGGGGTGGAGGAAAACACTGAGTGCGGCTATGAAAGGACAATGTAGGAGATCTTTCTGGTGATAAACTTTTACAATTTGTAATAGCCAACTCTTGGAAACAGCCCAAATGCCCATCAATGAGATAAATGGACAAAGAAGACATGGAATTTTTTTATACAATGGAGTACTACTCTTCCACAAAAAAGGATAAACTGGAGGCATTTCTAGGTAAATGGATGCATCTTGAGACTGTACTTTTAAGTGAAATAAATTGGTTACACATTTAAACATCACACTGAGAAATCAAAAGCATAAATAAGGGCCAAAATATATAGTAGTTATTGGGAAACAGGGAGAACTGTTCAAAAGGGGAGGAGGAAAAGAAGAAAGGGAAAAGAAAAAAGAGAATAGAAGGAATAAATGAAAACAAAGATTTGTAAATAAGGAGGGGAAGGGGCTTGAAGGGAGGGGATTGGGAAAAAAGAAGTATCAAGATATATTATGTACAGGCACAAATTCCCTAAGATGAAAGTGATCATTATGCATATCTAAAGTGTATCAATAAATTAATTTAAAAAAAGAATAAAGTTGGGTAAAATGATTTTAAAAAACCTCTTTTCCTATATCTTGATTGTGTTGGTAGATGCATGAAGCCATGTGGTGAATTCAAACTGAACTATGCACATACATTATACCAATGCTGATTCCTTGAGTTTGATACTGTACTATAGTCATGAAAGATGTAGCTATTGAAAACAGCAGAGTAAAAGGGACACAAGATATCTCTGTACTTTGCAACTTCCTGTATTCATTATGAAAGAAAAAGTTAAAAATATAGTATTTTAGCTTTGATGAAAAATTAAACAGTATCAGGACATAATGACAGGCAGACACTATCTTCTTTCCAGCAATGGGGACTGAACCCAGGGTCTTCACATTGAGTTATACCTACAGTTCTTTTGTATTTTTTATTTTGAGACACAGTCTCACCAAGTTGCTAAATTGCCCAGGCTGAGTTCAAACTTGTGAGTTTCTTGCCTCAGCCACCCAGAGGGTTGGTTTTACAGGTGTGCACCCTTCTCCCTGGCTCAGGCAGATACTAATTTAGAAAGGCAGTCTATCGAGGCTTCAAACACAGTGTGTCCTCTGATGAGAGTGATGAATTCTAAACATATAAAAGCATGTTGTGGGTGAGAACTAGTGGCCATTTTCAAGAAATGAGAGCACCCACTGTCACTAGGCAACTGCACATATGCAGTAAGGTCAGGAAGGGACAATTCACACAGCCATGAGGGCCAGGGATTACAAATGAGCAGGGTCTATCTGCCTGAGAATGCTGTATGTGTGAGTGTATATTTTTAAGGGCTATGGGTTTCTGCAGGAGAACGTGCATGTGTTAACATATGTATGTGCAAGTGCATGTAACCATGTGAGTGTTCATGGTGTTTATATGTATATTGTAAGTGTGGGTAAATCTTTTATAAGTGTGTATCTGTGTGAGTATATATAGGGATATGTGAACATGGATATATACATATGAGAATCTTGTGTAGATATATGTAACAGTGCGTATGTGTGAGTGTGGGTAAAGTTCACATGGATTTAGATGAATGCTGAAGGGCACAAGCTGAAGCACTTAGTGAGAGACTTAATTTGAAGCCCATCCTCCTGACTTGCAGGCCTAGGATCCATGCCTATGTGAGTCCCTGCCTTCGCATAGACATCATCTTTCTCAGAAGGACAAAGGTTTTGTTTTAAGTCTGGGAAATCCTACCCCTTCCTCAAGGTCTAGCTCAGTGCAGCCTTCTCCAGGGATGGGACATCAGTGTCGAGTAGTACTGTGGGAACTAGGAAGAAACAGGCTGGGGATACAGCAAGGGGTGTGAGTTTGCATATGATTTGTGTCTAGGTTTGTACACTCAAGTTAAGATGGCTATAAGGATGTATGTTAATACACACAAGCCTTTTTGAATCCAACAGTTGAGGATAGAAAGGGGCTTGAGGATTTTCTTTCCCCTTCCCACACTCAGCACCCCTCCCCCAACACTCCATTTTGAGAAAGGGTCTTTGCTACGTTGCCCTAGCCATCCTCGAACTGCTAAGTTCAAGTGTCCTCAAAGGGCATACAGCCAGAGTCCTCAGACTTTCTGGAAGCTGGGACTACAGGCATGCACCACTGTCTCTGGCTCAAGAGAATTTCACTTTTAATAAGTAGTCATATTAACTATTAAGATCAGATGCATTTAGGAAACACTGTTCTACCCTGAATCTCTTAATTTAGAAATTTAGGGATGAAGAAACAGGTGCAGAAAAGGGAATTGACTTACAAAAGGTCAGACAGCTGGTTAGTGACTACTGGGCCAGAGATGAACCTATCTGTCCAATTTTATGTCCCAGCAACTTCAGGTGGAATTCCTCACATATAGTGTTGTATCTCATGCATTATAGGTCACTTAGTAAATACCTATCTGAAAGAACAAGATTAATACCCACCATCTGCCAGGACTTTCTGGGAGCTGGACACTACCAGATGGGTAAATTTAGATAGGGCACAGCAAAAAGAGGTAGAAGATAGATTAGGGACTGAGGCAGTGGGCAGCTTAAAAGGTAAAGCACAGCACAGAACACAACCCTGTGCAGCCTCTAAGAATCCTTAGCCTTGGATGTGAGAGTGGACATGAGGTTCAGAAGGTATTCTTTAACTTCTCTTCTAAGTCTTTATCTGACTTGTTAGCCATCATCTCTGATGCACCATCCCCTCTACCCTTTCCATGTTTCTGCTTTTTAATATAGGGCCACCTCTTCTAAGTCAGGAAAAAAGGCAGATGGCAATGAGGCTCACTCACCTGATGAGTGTGCAGAACTGTAAGAATGATGAATTCCTTAGCGCTCCTAGAGAGAAAAGAGGGAATAGGAGAGCAGTGTATCATGCACTAGGTATTCATCTAGTATGAGAAGCAACATCAGAATTTTCCCCTGGGTTGAACTGAGCTATATGGATTAAGACAGAAGGTAATCTGAGTACCTGCATGGATATCTTGCCTCACATCATTTGTGGAGGCCGACATAGGCCATCCATATTGGTTTACACAGGCATCTGACGAAGGAATCACCATTACCTCTGGGGTAGTCATTTTTCAGGTCTTCTTTTATATTTCCTTTCACATCTTTCTGTGGAAATCCTCAAACCTTAGAAGCAATTTATCTGTAGACTAGAAAATTCTCAAGGAAAACAAGACCTGAATTATGGAACTCAAAGGGCATACAGCCAGAGAGTCCTGAGAACCATGTATGATGATGACTGGGGATTCTGGCATTTAAGCAAGAGGCGACTCTCAAAGGAAAAACCAGAGGAGGTCACTTGGTCATCATGACTCATACTCAGCAGATTTAACCAAGGAACCAAAAACGAGAGCCATGGAGTAGCAGATGGAAGCCAGGACTCTCTGGATAACAGATATTCAAAAGGGCAAAGAGTTTGAAAGTCTTTTGACAAGGATTATACTAGCATCCAAGAGGCTGTAAAGTATGGAAATCCACTTTTAGGAATATATAATCATTTAAAAGAACTAAAAGGAAACATAAACATAAACATTTTCCAAATGTTTATGGGAACAAAGGTATTCAAGAAGTAGTGAAGATGATCTTGGTTCTGGCTATTCAAGAAATGACTGGACCCTCTGCTTAAGGACTTTGAACATTTCCCATATTTGGTGAGGCAAAACCCAGGCATGAACGAACTGCAAGGTTCAGGAAATTCCCAGGAGAAGTAGAGAGTTGGGTTATGATGAAACTACAAAGGAAAATCCTTTATCTGGGACAGGAAAGGGGCATAACATAAGTCACATGGCTCATCTGCTCCAGCCTCTGCAGTATCTCCCCATTTCATTTATAAGAAAGGCATAGTCCTTATAGTGGCTTATATGGCTCTCCATAATCAGGGCATCTTTTCCACTCTACCCCCTTAACCTAATACCAGTCACACTAGTTTCTCTCCTGTTCTCCATTAGGAGAGACACACTCCTGTCCTAGGGGATTTGCACTGGCTCTTTCTCCAACATCCTCACCTCTTTCAAGTCTTTCTTCCAATATCACTTTTTCAATGAGCCAAACGTTGGCCATGTTGCTTAAAGTTACAGTCTGCACCTCTGTGCTCAGCACTCCTGATTTTCCTTATAAAGACCTACTTTCTATTCTTTTTTTTTTTTTTGAGACAGGTCTTGCTTTGTAGTTCAGGCTGGCTCTGAGCTCACTATGTAGCCGAGGCAAGCCTCAAACTCAGCAATCCTTCTGTCTCTGTCTCCTGAGTGCTGGGATTACAGGCGTGAGCCACCACACCCAGCCCTACTTTCTATTCTTTAATAACATTTATTTACTTCTGAGACATCATACAATTACTTATTCATTATGTTCATTGCACATGGCATATCTCCTTTTATTATTAGAATGTAAATTCCAATAAGCCAAGATTTTTGTCCCTTATCCACTGCTGGATTCAGTGCCTAGAATGGTGCCTGGTGCATAGTAAACACTCAATAATAATTATTTATTGAATGGATGAATGACTCACTGTCTCTTATCACAAGTACACTCTGTTTTGACTAAGAAGAAGCTCTGAACTCCCTCATAAAATCAGGATACTTTGTTTAGGACAAAAAGATATTCACTAGAAGTACAGGAGGAGGGTCAGGCTGAAAGAACCTCAACATACCCTGATGGAGTTAACTCACCCCATATTGGTGTGGTGGGTAGAAGGTGAAGGACAGAGGGTAAAGGGTACAGAAATGCAATGGACAACTGAACTTGGAGAAGAGACACACTAAAGGTCATCAGAGTTTGTTTTTATTTATGTTTTGAATTATTATCATTATTATTATTTTGATGGTGCTGGGGATAGACTCCCGGGCCTTATGCATGCTAGGTAAGTGTTCTACCACACTTAAAAGTCATCAAGGTCCAGATATATTTTGAAGTATTGTGCTACATGGGGTGCATGCCAAGAAAGACTTGCTCTGGCCTTCAGATAGGGCATTCTAAACCCACTGGGAGCTGATGAGACGGTGCTTCATACAGAATGTGAGGTTTGTCTTTGAAAGTCAGGGAGTGACTTTGTCGCCAGATAGACTTTTAGAAATCCTGGAAAGGTGAGTATAATGAAAATACTTTGAACCAAGAGGGGTTAAAGGAGATGTGAACAAGGGGCAAGAGAAAGCATATGGTTCCATTTGTGCGTGTGCTGGTGGAGTCAGCAGAGGATACAGTTCTAATCAGATGAAGAGAGCAGCTAAGGTCCCCAGAATGGAGTTTGGCCCACAGAAAGCAGTCTTCAGAGGTACACCACAGTGGTGTGGATGTGGCACACATATGAGGAAGTAAAGATAGTGTGTACATGTGTCTGTGTGTGGGGGGGTCAGAGATGGGCAAAGGCAGGGTGATTATATCCCATTCACAGCTGCTGGTAGCCCCCAACACTCCTTTTCTCTCTCACCTGCTTCCACCCAGGGAGGACATTAAAACATCTCACGGACTGTGGCAGGTTCACTTCCCCAATCCACTGGGCAGGGGTCATGATTTTGTTTTCTTTATGTGTGCATGATTTGGGGGAAAATAGGAGGTGTGAGCAATGTTTTGCTTGCGCTATGCTCACATCAGAGTGATTTTTAGTAGCTTGATCCTTACTGGTCACTTGACTTATCCCTAAATGAAAGAATGAGTTAGGGAGGGCTGGAGATAGGCCTGAGCAGGACACCCTCTGTGTCTATCATGGGAGCAGGTGAGGCCCTACTGTGTGGGCTCTATGAGTAATAATCATTGCCTGGCCCCTGAAGTTCTGAATAGCTAAGAGCCGTGACCAGGGCCACTCTTCTCCCAGGGCCAGCGGGCATAGTGGTACTACAGGGTCAGGAGTGGGGACACTGTTCAGCTACTACCAAGGCCTCAGAGGCCCCTGTTACCTGATGAGGTCTATGAACCTTTCCCTGGGGGCTTCACTCACGTCCTCCTCATTAATAGCCACAATCTGGTCACCAGCCAGGAGCTTGTCCTCAGAGGGGCCTCCTGCAGAGGAGAGGAGAGAGGCATGAAAGCTTAGAGCTACTGCCAGGAAAAACACAAGTCTGGGCAAGATCCATAGTGGCTGAGAGCACCAAGCAGTGGCCTGTGGGAGATGCAGGCTGAAGAAGGTGGTGGTGTTATTTCCAGCTGTTGCCTGCGGCCTACAGCAGATGGAGTGGAGTAGGACGAAAAAAGAGAAAGGCATAGACCTCTTTTATCTGCATGTGGTATGGTAACAAAAGGTCCCAAGCCCAGATCTCATACTCAAATAAGGTTAGTGTTTCACTGGCATGGTTCTAAAGAGGAACACAGACTTCCATTTTACAGGAAGGATTTGCTTCTGTACAAGGAGTGACTTTCAGACTGCTGGGGCTGGTATAGGTGCTAAGAGGAAGGGGAGTGGCTTGTAGTTTATTACGATTACTGGTCTGGATTGTTCTAGGCATTCACTTGGCTGGAGACAGGGGTAGGGACTAAAAGACCCACAGAGTTTAATTTTGCTTGACACTGAGTGATGCTACTCTCCGATAAATAAGGGAGGAATGCCCCAGCTCTCACGCAGCTGGAAATTTTCTTTCTTCCTCTCCCACCCCTTCAGCTGAAGGTAAGAAAGCTGATGTGTCTGAGGGACATAACTCTTGGTAAGGAGGAAAAGCATCATAAAGCTGAGCTGCCTCTGGTGTTCGGCAAAGATCTTTTTGGAGAAAAGTTTTTCAGAGACCGAGAGAATGAGAAGTCAGATCCAGCCTGACCTGAAAGAAATGTTTAACAACACATGCTATACTCAGATCAACCTGGATTCTTATTTATGATCACTTTAAAAGGCCAGATTCCAATGTCTCTCTTTCCAAAGAAGTGTGTTACTCCAATTCTAAAAACATGGATACACATAGCCAGTATGTGACAGGAACACAGCTCATTGGCTGTGAAGCCTGGGCTCTGTGCCAAAGCTGGCTGTGCCAGCTTAGCAGCAGCAGGCATCTCCTTCACAGTGATGGCCCTGGGCTCAACAGGCCACACCTGCTGATAACAGAGAGCTTCAGGAGAGGATAGTGTGGTTGGGAAGGACATGTTCTTCACAGGAGACATACCTGGTATCTAATCCTGAACCTGAAATTCACTAGTTGTGTGACCTGGGATGAACGCTGAACCTCTCAGTCTCCTATCTCATCTGTAAAATGGGAAAACAATAGTAGCTGCACATCATGAGAGTTGGGAAGATAAGATGACAAATGTGTGGTACTTAAGACAGTTGATTGAAGCTGGTAAGGATTCAGTAAGTGAAAGTTACTACATCCTTCGAGGAACAATTCCTTTAACTTATTTGATTCTTTCTATGTGCTCCTGTCAAAACTACCAATCTCTTAGGTAGAGGGCACTCTACCTGTTTCCTCCTTTCTCCCTCCCTCTTTTCTCTTCCTCCTCCCCCTTCAGGGGATGAGGTCCTCATGGAACTTAAACCTCCTTCACAGGCACTGGCCTCCTGATGGCAATGTGATAGCACTGCCGCCCTCGCAGATGGGTTCTTGGCTTGCTCAACCACAACTGCTCCTGTGTAGGATACGTCTTTGTCTTTTCTTATGGCCTACGCATCCTCTGAACTAAGCCTCCCCTGCATTCACTGCCCAGCTGCCTGGGTAGAAGCAGCGCCCTGGATCAGCCAGGGTCTTTTATAGGACTGTGCCTGTCAGTCCCATGGTTTTTTGTGGCTCTCGCCTGGGGTTTTCCTTTTCTTCATCCTTCCAACTCTTTTCTCTTCATCTTGTAGCTTTTGCAGCTGACCCCCTCCAGGCCAGGGGGCTTCTGTCAGCCCTGTGAATTCTGTCACCTTTGAAGTTAAAGCAGAAGCTTCTGATAGTCAATTACTAAGTTTTATCTGGTCTCTCTTTCCCAGGACAAGTTTGAAGTCTGATCAGAGACTCAAAACTCTTTGGCTAAATTGCACGACTGACTTGGGAGCCTGAGGTCAGCCACGAACTCCTGTATTGAAGTGTTCTTTTTCTCTGTTCCCTCCAGTTGAAGAGAACTTATAAAATGTTTTTCTTCTCCTTTGAGGATCGCAAAATTCATCAAATTTCTGCAAGACCAGTTTGTACTCCAGCTGCTTCTCTTGACTGTGTGAGAAACTGTTGTAAACATTTAAAGCCTCAGGCCCAGCAAGTCAGGAAGGAAGCGCCTTTCTGCCTGTCTTTTCTGTCAGTGCACAGCAGATTTGGAACAAAATTGTGTTTTTGCCATCCTTATTTCATTCATGAGGGCAGGGTTTCACAGCTGGGGGGGGGTCTTTGCTTGTTACAGCCCAATGGCCTCGTTTAAATTCCACTCCCCCTCACGCCATCACTCACACAGTTAATCCTGACTCTGTGGCTTCCTAGCTGAGGGATCCTGAGTGATCCTCTTCCTCTACACCTCGATCTCTCAATCATAAAATGAGAAGGGTGTGACTTACCTTGCAGGATGGGCTGTGAGGATTCAATAAGATGGTACTCAGCAAATGGTAGCTGTTGTTATTACCATTCTAACATTCAGAGATTTCATTCTCCTCTCCCCCTCCTAGCCCACCTGTTCCCTCTGTCCTAATTCTGATCTTCTGCGGCTTACCTATTCCATGAGTATGGACCAGTCTCCACAGCCTGATGGTTGGATTCTGGAAGACAGGAACTGGGTCTTGTATTTCCCTGCACCACTGCTGGGCTTCGAGTTGACAGTCTAAAAATACTTGTTGAATTGAATTGAATGGCGCTTTCTCATTCAGCACACTATGGCTCTTACATGAATATTCCGTGCAAAGAGAAGCTTTACCACAACCCAATCTTTATTAGATGAACAGTGCAGTCTCTGCCTCTGGCCCCAAGCTGCTTCAGGGGTTTTTGTGCCTATCGGGCATTGGGGGGGCATTCTAGGGATTGAAGTCAAGGCTTTGCACTGAACTCTGTTCTCAGCCCTTTTTATTTTTTATTTTGAGACAAGGGCTCTCTAAGATGCCCTCGTGAGACTTGAACTGGAAAGCCTCCTGCCTCAGCCTCCCAAGCAGCTGAGCTTATAGGCGTGCACCACTGTACCCAGCTCATCTAGTGCTCTTAAACACAGTTATTGGTTTGCCCACGCTTCGGGACTTCCTCAGCAGCACAGTGCACGCACAGCTTCTACTCTGTGAGAAGATAATGTGAGTGCTGGGGCACAGGAGCCAGGGCTGGAGGGATATTCTGAGGCACACCTACCTGGCCTCACAGATCGAACCACCACCGGCCTCTCACTGTCGGCCACGAAGCCGAAGCCATATATAGGGTCTCGGCGAATGGTCACTTGTCGCAGCGTCTCTGCTGGCAGATGCTCACTTTCCATATCATTTGTGCTCTCTTCCTGCATACATGACTGGGATAGGGGAAGATGGGAGCAAAACAAGATGCAAAGGGAGCTAAGCCTCAGGTTCAGCTGGGAGGGACATTAGCTGGGGGTCTGGCTATAGCAACAGAGAGGGCAGCTCAATTTCCTGTGTCCTCTGGAACAAACACAGGTAATGACCACATCACAGTTTAGACTGAAGAAAGAAATCCAGGGAAGAGAAGCCATTTGTCTTCAGGACAGAAGCCACGATAAGAATATGGTGCCATGGGGCTCAAAAGCAAGAAGCAGACCCTTCATCTAAGACACTAGGAATCTAGAAAAAGCCTAGGTAGTTACAACTATGTTTTCCTAAAATTGACTGCTATTAGCCATTTTAACTGGCTACTGACTCTCTAAGGGAAACAAAAACCTTGAGGGAATGGGTCCCCCAAAGAAGCAAATAAGCAGGAAAGAAATGCAAAATCATTCTAGAATGTGTGGCATATTCATGAAGTCCTTGTGAAATTTTAGTTTAGTATCTCTTGGGTGGCATATAAAAAGGAACTCCTTAGGGGGCAAAAATAAACCAGTGTGTTAATGTTTAGGGCCATTACTTCACACGACTGTACACTGTGCCAACTTATTTCATTTAATGGGACAGCTGGAAAGTGGCTCCTGGCTCCTGTGAGCCAGAAAGGGAGCTGTGTCCTGGGGCTGTGAACAGACCTGAGACTCAGAGGAGCTGGAGAAGAGAACGCACTAGCCTAACACTTGGGGGGAATTACAGATTGTCTTCCCGATGCCCACAGCTTAAGTTACTGAACCTCAGGAACTACTTGAGAGCTTCAGAAGTTTCCACATCAAGGGTATAGGTGAAGCACATTGCAGGCAAAGATAGGCCTGAGCTCAGGATTCAGACAAAGAACGCTGAGGAGTGACAGGGTAGGGGCCACAGGGCCCGTGAGGGCATCAAGGGCTAGGGACAAGTAAGGAGGTCAAAAGGGGGAATGATGGGGCAGGGCAGGACAGCTGAAGGTAGAAAAGAGGGGGCTGGAGCCAAGTGGCCTGGGGGCTAAGCTCCCTGGCCTGGCTGCCTCCTCCCGGCGCTGTCAGGCCTACAAACATGCTTAGGTTCCCTAAACACAGGATGTGGATGCTCTTCACATGAGGTTCCAGCAGGGTCCTTCAGAATAGAGTACAGAGAGCTCGTCATTAACTAATGAAACAGAGGTTTGTAAAAGAAGTAGGATGTTTTGACACTATGAGAATGATGTAATTGTTGACTAGCTAAGAATACCAAATTTGTCAGTGGCAAATGTTTCAACAGTTAGGTTGTTTATCTGGACATAAATCAACTGATTAAGGGTACAGTACCAGTAACTGTATGAAAGAGAAATTCACAGTCTAGCAAAGAACCCTGGCATTGCTGCGATCCTCCCAGAACCTGGGGAGGAAGAACGAGGACATGGCTGCCTTAAATCCAGTTGTATCCACTCCAGCTATACCCGAGCTACCTTGGAGCTGTCTCCCACCCGGTAGAGGGAGGTAGACCTGGATGTTAGCATGAGGTCAAGCCATCAGAAGGAGAATACACACTGGCTCTCTCCCTCCCACCCTAGTAAGACAAACAGTCGCTTTTTCCCTGAAAGGCACTCAGAAGCAGGGGTATGGCTGGCCAGTGTCCTGGATAGACCCTTCTGGGGCAGAGGCTCTTCAATTCAGGCCTCAGGCTAGTGCCTCTCTCCTTTCTGCTCCTGGTGACAGCTATGAGCTTGGCCTTTAAAGGGATCCAGAGAGGATCCTCCTTCACCTCGGGGCTGCTTCCCAAATGAGCCTTTTACCTCCTGCCATCATGGCACTAACAAGGTCTTCTTATGAAATGGAAGCAGCTTGTTTCCTGTGTGCATATAATATAGTGCAGGCTGGATGATGCGAACCTACTGGGCTCCAGAACCCCAGCGTGAACAGAAATGCTGGCAAGAGGATGCAGGCTTGCTGAGGAAGTGCTTGGCAAATTCTCCTGCACTAAGTCCTCCAATTCCTGGCTGCTAAAGCCTCAGCTTTGTCTTTTATCAGTGGTGGGGGGTAGTGGAGATTGAACTGACTCAGGGGCTAGTGCATGCTAGGCAAGCACTCAACCATTAGGCTATATTTCCACGCCTTTTCAAATTTTGTTTAGAAACAAGGGTCACTAAGTTTCCCAGGCTGGCCTTAAACTTGACATCCTTCGGCTTTAACCACCCCAATAGCTGGGATTATAGATGTGTACCACCCCACCTAGGTCCTTTTTTCCCTTTTTTTGAAGCTGGGGACAGTTCAGTCTCTAATGGGCCTCGAGATGCCACCAGTACTGACGAAAATGGGCACTACCAAAGACAGAGCAACATACTTTTGTGATATGAGTGTTCTGCTTTATTCTTTTGACTGACAGTTAGTCAACCAACAAGGATTCATTGGGTGCCTACTCAGACAGTAGAGTCCTGGAGGACAAAGGAGAAGTAATAAATCTCTGCCACAAAGAGCTTCCAGTCTAGCTGGAGAAGACATGACGAGTGTCCAACGCACAAGTGGAGTAAAGTGCTGAGGCTAGTAGACCAACTGTATAACTAAGAGCCAAGTTGTATTTCAAGGAGATTGAAGAGAAGCTGGAGAGCTCCGTGGAGGAAATGCGTATCGTGCTGGCTGGCCAGTAAGGGGAAGAGTCAGGAGAGAGATGAGAACCCGAGCTCTGAGCGTGGGCATGCCCCGTCTGTCCAGAGAGCCCAGCTATTTCACCGCCACAGCCACATGTCTGTGTGTAACCAGAACACACTTCATTCCTGGGTAGAGTTGTCCCAATGGGTCCCAACCAGTACTTCTGCAAGCAGCCATTTCCTCACACTGCCACGGCCTTCCTGGGAATCTTGGGTCAGGGAAGAAATGCCTCTCTTAACAGATCAGGAAGCCATTTTATAATTTAAATGGAACTTGTTCCTTTTCTCCTGGGGTTTGCATCTTTCAATGTCTACAACCCAGTCTCCCTGAAATTTGCTAAGTGCCTGGAGACTTGGGACTGACACAGGAGGCAAGCGGTGATGGATGGTAAGGGCTCAGCTGTCCGCAGATCACGTGATTTCCCTCCTGAGGGAAACAGGGAATTTGACTTTGAAAGATGTTTGGTTTCTAGTCCCTTCAAACAGGGCAACCCTGAACAAAATTATGAAGCACCCACAGCTTATGCTACCCTGCGCCACCCCCTCATTTGTGGGTCCTACTATTTTCTCCTGTTTTTTTGCCCCAAAGCATACAATGCCTTTAACTTACCTCCTTCCTACCCGAAGTCCCTAAAGGTATCTGTTCACCCTGTGCCAGGGTTGTGCTCTCCATTCGGAGACTTGGGTAAAGGTCTAGTATTTCTCTTCTGCCTATTGATAACAACACTGTAGATTCATGGAGTTCTTTTCATTTTACAACTATTACCTCAGGTAAGCAAGTGTGTGTTCATATCCATTATCTCCCACAGCATCTGCCTGCGCTGCCAGCTAGGCTAGGTGGCTGCCCCTCCGTGCCCAAGACCCCAAGGTAGACAAAGAAGCAGACATCCCCCGTGTACATTAGTAGCTCAACTACAGCCAAATCTCCTGGGTGGGGCCCAGCACCCCAGCACCCCTGCCAGCATCCACTCAGGATGGCAGACCCTCTGCTATTTAGCATTTCCGTTCCACGGCTGCCCCAACCGTGTAGCCAGCGGCACACCATGTCCTGGTCAGCCTCACTGCTCAGCCCACGTCCTAATTAACCTGTGTCTGACACTGTCCACTCCGTGGTGTTGGAGAATGGAATGAGATCATGCCTACAGAAGCACTTCGGAAGGTTAAGTGTATTACCCAAATGTAGAGGTGGCAATATTACTGGTAGCATTATTCAGAGTGGCAGAGAAAGGCTGCCGAAGCTAATCCTCACTTCACACAATCTCGGTCCTTCCTTCTGCTGTCTAGGAGACAGTCCCCACAATGTACCTTGTCCTCTGCCTTTTCTTTTTCTGACCCAAGTCTCAGACAACCTGTCTTTATCTGCATGTTCTGGCCCCTTAATGGGCTAAAGTGATCCCCACCAATCAGTGTACACAGAAGAGCTGGTAGCTGCAGCTTGTGCTAACAACTGTTGCTAGGCAGGATGCAGCGAAAGGACAGCTGAACTGAGACGGTGACAGAATGGTTCTCAGCTGATGCTCTCCCCCTTGCACTTTTCGGGAGGAAGACAGACATTTAACAGGTTACATTTCCAAGCACTGGCTTTTACCTCTCTATCTCTCCTTGTCTTTGGATCCTTTTCCTTTACATTTGGTTGGTTCCTTGGGGAGTCTTGTCATTCCCCTAGCAACTGGCAGGATTCAGAGATGTGTGAGGCCAATTAGCCCTCTGATTCCAGTAACTGCAGCCCGACTCTCCTTGAAGCTCCTGAGGTCCAGCATAGCAGACCAGCAGCCGGGCCCCCGGGAGGTACCATGTTCTCTTGGTGGCAGCAATGAGAGCACATCCCGGAGGCTCTAAAGTAGCTCCTCTGGCTGCCCCTCTGTAAGGGGCTTTGAGCAAGCTCTTCTTTCTGTAGAGGAGCTCTCATATGTATAAGAAGTGTACCTCTCTTAAATTGGCACACAAATGACTGAAAGGTGCACTTATTTCAGTTAGCTGCTCCTTACCACAGCATTGCAGCTCCAACTTAAGCATGCATTTGAATTGCCTAAGCTAGAATATTGCTAAAATAATTTTGAGGCAGCAGGTCAGGGGCAAGGTCCAACATTCTGACCTACTCCAGAGTGCTGCCCATGCTGCTGGCCCACACACCATACTTGGGGAAGAGAGACACTAAAAGAAAGCTGTTTGTGGGGGAAGAACAGTCAGGTGGGAAGACAGAAGTGCTTTTATTCCATTGGTTGGCGGCTTTGAAGGTCCCAGTTATTGTTTTAACTAATATAAATGTTATCTTTTGTGGAAATATAAGTTCATGCAAACAAGACTACCTAGCCAAATCAGATTTATCCCAGGAGAGAATACAGAGGGGTCTAAAGGAATAGGAAATAAACTAGGCAAGGCTGCACTGGGGAAAAAGAGAGGAAAGATCTGGAAGATGAAGCACTGCTTAGCCAGCTGAAGAATTTGGTCAGACAAAGAATAGCCTGAGGACTAGAGGCATCTGGGAGTGAGGTGAGGAAGATGTTGAAGGAAAGGACAGTATGGAAACAATAGCACCAGCTGCAAGTTGTTGAGGCTTACTATACTCTAGTTGCTGTCCACATATTACCCCTCCCTACCTCATAGCAACCCCACTGAGCTAAGCAGTATTATGGCCATTTACAGATTAGAAAACAACTTTGAGAACAAGCATTAGGTAGTCTACTGAAGAATCAACACTTGGGCCAGGGATTTAGCTCAGAGGTTCTGGCATCTACCTGGCAAGCACGAAGTTCTGAATTTGATCCCTGGTACCACATAGCATAATGCTGGGTGTGGTGGCTCATGCCTGTAATCCCAGCACTCTGGAGGCAGAGGCAGGAGGAGTGCTGTGAGTTCAAGGCTAGCCTGGGCTACATAGTGAGCTCAGGGCCAGCCTGAACTACATAGTAAGACCCTGTCTCTAAAACAAAAAGAAACACACACACACACACACACACACACTCCATATAAACTCTGTGGAACTGCAGTATGAATCCATGCCTCCCAATTATTGAAGTATGACTTGAAACCTAAGCAGTTTCCAAAAAAGATAATGATGTTGGGTTAGTGGGACTGTTTAGTGAACTATTTCTCCCCAAGTGCACTGAGGGCCACTCCAGTGTTATCTGTAAGAACAGCATCTGTTGAAGCCACCACACTAACAGGTCACACATCAGGGACTGGAGCCACAGAACTGACTTTCCACATTCCTCGAAGCCCACTTTCTTAAGGGGGACTCTCTCCATAAGACCTCACATTTTTGACAACTTCAATAATGACCACAAAGACATTTACTCACCTCTGGTTATTCCTCAGAGCCCAGACTCTCATCATTATAGCATTGTCTCCCCTTTTCCATGGAGGCTACTTTCTAAGACCATCAATCAACACCCAAACTGCACAAAGTATCAAACTTTACTTATGCTGTATTTTTTCCTATACATCCATACCTACATAGCTATTATAAAATTTAATCAACAAATCAGGCACAATTGGAGATCAACACAATGATAATAAAACAGAACTATAATAATATACTGTAATGAACTCATTTAAAATTATAAATTGTAGTGCCGGGCATGGTGACTCATGCCTGTAATCCCAGCACTCGGGAGGCAGAGGCAGGAGGACTGCTGAGTTCAAGGCTTATCTGGGCTACATAGTGAGCTCAGGGCCAGTCTGAACTACAAAGCTTTTATTTCATTGTGTGGCGGCTTTGAAGGTCCCAGTTATTGTTTTAACTAATACAAATGTTATCTTTTGTGGAAATATAAATTCATGCAAACAAGACTACCTAGCCAAATCAGATTTATCCCAGGAGAGAATACAGAGGGCTGTAAATGAATAGGAAATAAGCTAGGCAAGGCTGCATTGGGGAAAACCAGAGGAAAGATCTGGAAGATGAAGCACTGCTTGGCCAGCTGAAGAATTTGGTCAGACATAGAACAGCCTGAGGACTAGAGGCATCTGGGAGTGAGGTGAGGAAGATGTCTCAAAAACGAAAAAACCAAAAAACTCCCCCAAACCACAAAAAACAAATAACCCCCCCACAAAAACTATAAGTTGTTTATTTCTGGAATTTTTCATTTAATATTTTTGGCTAGATGCACAGAAAGTGAAACCATGGATAAGACAGATGCCTTAATCTCACCTTTCCAACCTTTCCACTGTGCCCTCTGGAAATCTTAGTCAATAACAAAATGTGTATATATATATATATATATATATATATATATATATATATATATATATATGGCCTTGATTTATTCTCTGAAAGTGCCCTGTGGCCTGGTGGTTTCTTAACACCATTTCCCCACCAGTCCTCTCAAATGGAAGCTGGTTTGTTTTTAAACATTGCTTTCATTTTTCTCTTAAATCTCAAGTCCTGCAGGACATGAAGGGATGGCAGGTATCCTTTGTGTTTGTTAGTGCTGC
>PVIC010019930.1:0-30074 GCA_004025085.1 Thryonomys swinderianus | reverse complement strand
GGTTAGCTCAGTGGTTCCGGCGCCTGCCTCGCAAGCGTAAGGACCTGAGTTCGATCCCCGGTTACCACATATAATGCTGGGCGTGGTGGCTCACGCCTGTAATCTCAGCACTTGGGAGGCAGAGACAGGAGGATTGCTGAGTTCGCGGCGGCTTGCCTGGGCACCATAGTGAGCTCAGGGCCAGCCTGAACTACAAAGCAAGACCCTGTCTCCAAAAAGCAAAAAAAAAAAAAAAAAAAAAAAAAAAGCTGAGGCAGCAGGATTGCAAATTCAAAGCTAGGCTGAGCAACCAAACAAGACCGCACCTCAAAAAAAAGGTGGGAGGGGCCCAGGGTGTGGCTAGAGCGTTTGCCTAGCAGCCCCAACACAACACTTCCCCAAAGTCATATGTGCATGTAGATGTATGTAGATGTATGCTTATTTAGCCCCCTGGGAGAATAGGAGAGCTGAAGACCTCTTTGAGGCTATGACTCTTGGTTTTGTTACAGAATATAAACAGCCTTCCTCTTCCTAGAACTTCACAGCCCACTCCTGCTTGGGCTGCCTCTGGGCCGCCTGGGAGCTGCCCAGGGGGGACAGAACCTCTGCAAACCCAGAGCAAACAGACCTTTCCCTTTGAACTTTGGGTGCCAGGTATTTTGTCTTAGCACTGACAGAAAGTGGCTAAGACGCCATCAGGACGAGAGAAGGCTGGCAGCGGGAGAGTGGACAAGGCGAGCCTGGAAACATGTGGAGTGGCGCAAGACACGTGAGTGGCTCGGCTTCCTCGGCTGGCACACGGGCAGGACTCAAGTAAGTGATCACTGAACACTTCTCATTTTCAAAAATTCTTTGATATTTATATTTGAAGCACATTTAAAAATCTGATAGGATAGTTCTATAACCAAGAGACCGACAGACACTTAACTTATTCTCACACGACAGTACAAGGATGCGAGCAAGCGAAGAAACTGGCACAGTGTCCATGTCAGTGGAGACGGGAGCGGACAGGCCTCGGCCCGACTCCCACCCAAATCCTCCTGTCGTCTGCACTTCTCTGTCACTGCAGCTACTCTGAGGATTTTAAATCTCTATTCAAACGGAGTCGTCACTTTTACAACTTGTCCCAGAGAAAAGCTTACTAAGGAGATGTAGGTAGTATTTTGGTGAGATGAACCAACTAATAAGAGGCAAATCAGAAGTATTTACCAACGACACTAACAGCCACAAGTACTCAGACTGAACTGTCCAACGTGTGTTTGCTCTGTGTGATGTTAAGTCAATAATCATGTGGTAAATTCCATTCAATTTTCCTTAATGATTTTGATTCTGCCTTTTTACTTAAAATAAAAAACACAAAAGCACTTCACGCCTCCGTGGTGAGTCCAGACAGCAAGGCCAGCTGCACTCTCCCGCCTCTGCCGCCGAGGCTGCGAGCCTCAGAAGCGACGCTGTCACCCACGCCAGTCCCCAGTCCCAACCCCTGATGGCGCCCAGCCTAAAGAGACGGTTGCGAGAGCCACTCACCTGGACCACCCTCACCAGGGTCTCTGGGTATTTCTCAAAAATCCCTTGAAAGGCCACTGCTGGAAGCCGGAGGACGGTGGACGGGGTGGCTGCACGGGCAGAGACCGTTTTGTAGGGCGCAGGGTGACCCTGTAACAAACAGATCGGCTGACCCCAGCAGAACTGGGACCAAGACCCTGCAGCCCCCGTGCCGCTCTGGGGACTCTGCCGTCTGGCTGTGTGGAAGGACAGACAGCACTGGGCCTGTTGTCGCGGTGCAGACCCACAGGAAGGCCTGGCTGCAGGTGCGTGCGCAGGAGGGGCACCCCACCTCGGCCCATTGTCACGACGGTCTGTGGCCCCGGCCTGGAGGCCATCAAGACACACCCTGTCCAGCTTCCTAGAAAGGCTATGGGCGGCAGAGTGGGAGGCGACCGGGTCGGAGCACCGCCGGACGGGCCCCGCCACTGACGCAGAGCGCAGGGCATGCTGTCAGCGGGTCGTGCCGCAAGGCCACACAGCCGGGGCAGAGTCTGACAAAGTCCCACCCGGCGGTTCTGGCTCCGCCTTCTGGAAGCCACGGATGTTCAGAGCAGACTGCTTCACAGACGAGGCGGCCCTCCACGTGGGCCGCGGTTCTAGGTCTCCCACCAGCGCAGGCCCCGCGGAGCCCCCGAGTGGCCCCTGGCGTTCCTTCGTCTCCCCGTCCTGCGCCGCCAGCACCAGTGACTGCTTCCGTCAGCAGGAGTCAGCATGCGCTCGGAGCCGTTCTGCACGCTGGCATCGTCCCCAGGAGCGTCCTGGGGTTGTTTCCGACGGCCTTCACAAGGTTGCTCCAAACACACCTGCCCGGGTCTCCATGTGCTCACTAAACACCCAGTCCCCTAGTCTCTGATGCGTGATCCTTAACCCCTAGAAGTTGCCATAGTACCCAGGCAGGGCGGCACACGCCTGGAGTCCCAGCATACCTCAGGAAGCTGAGGCAGGAGGACTCCTGTGAGTCTGAGTTGAACCTGATCTAGGTAGCAAGACCTCGAATCAAGAAAAAAGGTAGCCCCACTGTCTGTGCACCAACACTGGCATGTGCTTTTGTGGCTGGGATTTCTACCACATAATCACACTGCTTGTGAGAAGACTCGTTTCTTCCCTGTCTTCCCCCTGCCCCTGGGCTGGGGAACCGAGAACGGGTGAGGCCCAGCATCCAGCTGCCCCCGATTCCCCGCAAGAGCACCAGTCCCGGGCAGCCCAGGCGTCTACCGATGCCCTTACTGGGTAGGAGGTTCCCTGTATGTGAAGTTATCCCAGATCTTTCATCATGATTAAATTGATTCCGTTGAGGACTTTTCTGAGAGAATTATATGGTTTCTCTTTTTTAGTCCGTTGATGTGGCATATTAGCTACTTTCCTTTTGTTGCTGAGACAAAATATCTAAGCCCAAAGCTAAGAAGGAAGAGGACTTATTTGGGCTACAGGTGCGGGGGTTTCGTCCACTCTCAGCGGGCTCCGAGGCAGGGTGGCGGGCAGGCCTGCAGGAGGCGGCAGAGGTAACGAGAAGTCCAGCTGCATTTTTCTGCCTCGTGTATATTCTTCCCGCCACCAGGAGTCAGGGCAGGGCCGACGTCCTACGTGGTGGCGGAGTCACCACACACCCTAACCCCGCGTCACACAGTCCAACGCAGTCACCTCTGAGGGAAAGTCCCGCCTCATCTGGATGAAGTTTCGGGGCTCCCTAAACACAGACCGCCACGCGGTGAACGGCACCGACGACCTCCCACTGCTGCAGCAGCTCCTCATCGCCAGTGCGCAGCCCAGGTGACGCTGCGCTTCCCCGGCCTACACGCGGCACCACACATGCCTCTGCCGGCTGCGAAGGCACAGTGTCTGCATTTGTCTTCGTAATGCCAGTGTTTGGTTTGGTATCAGGGTGACTGTGGCCTCAGAACCTGAGCTGGGGAACATTCTCTCCTCTTCACCTTTCAGGAAAAGTTGTGTAAAACTAGCATTATTCCTCTCTTGAATGTACACGTTAGGTAGGACCTTCCAGCGAAGCCATTTATGCCTGGAGTGCCCCTTGCAGGAGGACTTTACAAATCTGATTTCTTTAATAAGTACCAGGGTATTCAAATAACATATACCTTCTAAAGAGCGATTTGGTAGTTTATCTTTCCAGAAAATGATCAACTTTATGGGCATAAAGTTGTTCATAATATTCCTGTCTTAAACTGGACATAGCAGTAAACACTTGTAATCCCAGCATTCTGGGAGGCTGAGGCAGGACATCTCAAGTTCAAGCCTAGCCTGAACAATTTAGCAAGATAGCTATCTCAAATCTCTAAAAAATGAAATAATCCCAGTGAGCTGGGGATGTAGATTAATGTAAAGGCCCTGAATTAAATCCCCAATACTGGGGGAAAAAAAACCCTTTTATTAGTTTTTTGTATGTCTGTAGGGTTTGTAGAAATGACCCTTTCCAATTCTAATATTCCTAGTTTCTGTCTTCTTTTTTTCCTTCAATGGTCTTCCTGGAAGTTTTTGCATTTCAGTGTTGTTTTCTGAGCACCAACTTTTGGTTTCACTGACTTATTGCTTTTCTGTTTCCAATTTCATTAACTACTGATCAGTCTTTATTACTTCCTTGTTTCTGTTTGCTTTGGGTTTCCTTAGCTTTTCTTTCCTAGGTTTTCTTTTCCTGGATTCTTAAAATGGAAGCTTGGGTCACTGATCTGAGTTCGATTTTCTTTTCCAATATAAGCATTTACAGTTACACATTTTAACATGCTGTATTTTCATTTTAAGTAAATGTGAAGTATTTTCTGATGTCCCTGTGCCTTCTCTTTGGGATATGTTGTTTAGACGCACATTTCAAATGTACTATTGTCACTGCAATAGCAAAGTCGTGACCACAGGATGCTCATCACAGCGGACGAGTCAACAGGCTGCAGACGGCTGAGCCACAACAGCACCCACCCACAGAGGGCTCATACCGACTGCTTTGGCAGACTGAGAACACTGCGGAAGAACTATATTTGGGACAATGCCACTTATGAAACCCAGAGACAAGCACAATTATACTACCCATTGTGCAAGCAACAGAGAAAATTCAGAAAAGCAGCCGTGCCGGAGGAGAGGAGGGGTGGAGCGGGAGCACACAGGTGGGCTCAGGCGGTACTGGCAGCACACGGGTACCCTGTGCTTCAGCTGATCGGGGTCTTAGCCAGTAAGTCTGCTTACTCTTCCATGGGAGATTTCACAAGAGCTCTCCAGTAACAAAGCATCCCCGCAATCAAAGGTGATAGAGTCAAGGTCAATGACTCTTTGTTCCCTTGTTGATCAAACATGCCCGGGCTGGGAAGATAGCTCAATGGCACCACACCTGCCCGGCAACCACAAGGTCCTGAGTTCAATCCCTGGTACCGCAAAAACAAAAAACAAAAGAGCGTGCTCATCTCTGCTATCTAAGAAATCTCCAAAGATTAAGACAAAAGCTAAGAGTGGATGAAAATGCCAATGAAATTTTAGAAGCTCCTGAAAGGAAGTAAGAATTGTGGTCTAAGGGTCCCTCCAGCAATAATGAGTTAGAACAAGGCAGAGAAAGCGGGTCCTTGCCGCAAGGCCCAAGGGTGCTCAGGAAATGGAGGCCAGCACCAGGCAGCCAGCAAGCAGGTGGAGCCGGGGCCTTTCCCTGTGCCAGTAGGGTACAAGGTGTTCTTGCTGAGAAGGTAAACCAGACAGAACTGACTGCCAAGACCCACAAGCAGTGAAGGGGTAGAACAGTGGAAGCTCTCAGGCCGACACCATCATGGCAGGCTACTGGTCACTGCTCTCTGGGAGGATACCCTAAGAAAGGTCCTCCCACCCAGAGGGAAAGACCAGCTCCTATCTCCAGCAGGGCTCCTAGTGACAGCGCTGGCCACACACACAGAGCTCAGCCCGCTTTTAAAGTGGCTCCTATTCATGCATGTTGGCATGTGTATAAGCTCAGTACTTGGGAGGCTAAGGCAGAGGACTGTCATGAGTTAGAGACCTAAGCTACAGAGCAAGCCAGGCTGAACTATACAGCAAGACTCCGTCTCATGAGGTAAGTAAATAAATACATGGATAAAGTGGCTCCCACTACTATCTTTTTATGATTACCCCACATAAGTGGCACCTAAGTCAAGGCGTAAAACATTTCCAGCAAGCATCTGTTCTATGCCTCTCCAGTCGGTCCCCAGCAGGGAGCCCCTGCTTGACCTCAGTCTTGGCAGAGCTGGCACATGCATCCCAGGACCAAACTGCCCACACCTGTTTCGGGAAGTTTTAGCAGCACTGCTGATGGTCCCATCAGTTGAGAAGTGGCCACAGGGGTCACACAGCCCAGAAAACTGTCACCACTGGGCTTCTCAGAGAAAGGGCTGGTGGCTTCTCCTTTATCTTTACATAGTAGCTTGGATTTGTATTTGCGGGAGAGGGCACAGTGTGTGTCTATCCCGGCCGGACTGGCTCCGCCTGAACCTGTGACATTATTGACACAAGTCACAGAGCTTCGCACTCACATGGACAGCCGTCCAGACAGGAAAGCCCTGATCGGAAAGATGCCCACCCAAACACAGAGTTAAGAGACACTCAGAGGGCTGGGACGTTCAGGAAGCAAGGGAAAACTTCAGACCATTCATCCATGAGGAAGAACAAGATGCTGTTTTACAAAGAATATTCAGGCCGGGTGTAGTGGCTCATGCCTGTCATCCCAGCACTCGGGAGGCAGAGGCAGGAGGATTGCTGAGTTTGAGGCTTGCCTAGGCTACATAGTGAGCTCAGGGCCAGCCTGGACTACAAAGCGAGACCCTGTCTCAAAAGAAAAAAAAAAATTTGATGGGTGGGGATTTACCCCAGTTTGATCTAGTAACAACATACTACAATGCCAGGCGTGGTGGCTCACCCCATCATCCCAGCACTCGGGAGGCAGAGGCAGGAGGATTGCTGAGTTCAAGGCTTGCCTGGGCTACACAGTGAGCTCAGAGCCAGCCTGGACTACAAAGCGAGACCCTGTCTCAAAAAAAAAAAAAAAGATAGACACAGGCCAGGCATGGTGGCACATGCCTGTAATATCAGCTACTAGGGCAGCTGAAGCAGGAGTGTCACAGGTTCAAGGCCAGGCATGGCAATTTAGCAAGACTCTGTATCAAAAAATAAAAATTAAAAATGTGTTGAGACAAAGAATGCCTGCTTAGCGTGTGTAAGACCCTGGATTCAATCCCCAGCACTGAAAAAAAAGGACAAACACAAATCACAAATCTCTGGTGAGGAAGAAATGATGTAATTCCAGATGACAAACTAATCACAATAAACAGTAAGTTATTTTCTCTCAGTTACCACCCTCCCATTTTCTGTTCTCATACACTCAAGGAGCATGAGTCCCTGTTCGGGATGAGCGGTGCTGACCCTGGCACAGCAGGGCTGAGCGCAGCAGGTGGAGGGGCAGCTGTGGTCGTGGCCAGGCCGTGGCCCAGTCTTCACTTCCCAGCTGCGCACGACCCTCCACACCACAGTGGGCTCGGGCTCGAGAGTAACTGAGAAAAGTCTCCGTCCTCGGCCTCGCTGAATTTTTTTCTGAGACAGGGTCTGGCTTTGTAGTTCAGGCTGGCCCTGAGCTCAGTATGTAGCCCAGGCAAGCCTCGAACTCAGCAATCCTCCTGCCTCTGCCTCCCGAGTGCTGGGAGGACAGGCGTGAGTCACCACGCTGGGCACTGTGGTGTGTAGTTACCAGAGATGGAACTTGGAACCTGTGCTTGCAAGGCAGACACCAGAGCTACTGAGCTAAATCCCCAGCCCAATGAACCATTTTTTTAAAGAAAACAAACCACCTGAGGGGGTTGTAGGGTGGGCAGAGGAATGGGAAAAAATGAGAATTAAGTCGCGTGGTGTATTGGTACAAATTCTCAATGTCGATTTTGATCATGAGGTGCATACAAAATGCACCAATAAAATCAATTTTTTTAAAAAAAGAAATCTAAACCATCAGGGGTAAAGGTTATAGACTACGGATGGCAAACAGTTAACTGGTTTACCTCTACATAGCCCAAAGCGCTTCTAGGCCACTCTTGGCTCTTCCCAAGCCCACCAGTGTGCCTTATACACCCAACAGTGCCCATGAAGCAAGCTCGAGTCCCGGAGAAGCACAGAGACCAACGAGCGGCAGAGACTGGCTCGGAAGTCTGACTCGGCCCTGGCCTATGAGATACCCTTTCCTTTCATTCTTTTTTTTTTTTTTTTTGAGACAGGGTCTCGCTTTGTAGTCCAGGCTGGCCCTGAGCTCACTATGTAGCCTAGGCAAGCCTGGAACTCAGCAGTCCTCCTGCCTCTGCCTCCTGAGTGCTGGGATGACAGGCGTGAGCTGCCACGCCCGGCACTGTGGTATGTGGTTACCGGAGATTGAACTCGGGACCTGCGCTTGTGAGGCAGACCCTGGAACCACTGAGCCAAATACCAGGCCCTCAGAAGCCCCTTTCTTAATCCAGCTCCTAGCACCCGCTACACTGCACACAATGCCGTGAGCATGGAGGGCGGCATGGGACCTGCAGCACCGGGAGGCAACCTCCTTCCACAACCCAGCGCACGTTTGGGGCCCTGCCAGCCCCGATGCTTCGCGTTTATGACTCAGCGCATGAAGGGGAGTGGCACTGCTGCTCACGTCACAAGACTGGGAATGATGGAGACACACGCTGGTGCAAGAGCCCCACGTGACCTTGCCCTGCATCGGGGGAAGCCTCCCCGGGACAAAGGACAGGACGCACTCTGCAGCTTTCCTGACTTGGCACTGTTGTGTCGCGTGGGACGGCCCAAAGCACAACCACTGACAAGAACCGAGCCCCGGCCGCGCCAGCCACCTTCAGCACTGTCCCACAGACGCCTGAGCATGGAAGTCAGGAGGAGGTGTCCCCGGCTTGGACTGCGCCCTCCCGGCATCACTGAGGACAAGGAGCCTCTAGTGTCAAGTGACTGCCATCCGGGCCAGGCCTCCAGGCCTGAGCCACAACTCAGGGCCCTTGATGGGGAGCGGTGCTCACCGTGATGACATCCAGAATGCTGAGGAGGCTATGGATGCTGTCTCCTGCTGACACTTCCTTGACCACTACCTCGGTACCATCCTGCACGGAGAACAGAGGGACAGCAGTCAGCTGAGGCTGTCAGCCAGGCGTCGGGGGCTCTCTGTGTGCACAACCCCTCATCTCGAGTCACCATTAGTAACGTGGGTGTCTGAGAAAAGGAGCAGGAGCCTGGCTGGAATCAGTGTAGGACAGGGAAAAAAGAAGGTAGTCAGGTATGATGGCACACACCTGGAATCCAAGGCAGAGGCAAAGGATAGCAACTACAAAGTTAGGTCCAGCCTGGGTATTTAGTAACTTAACAAGACACTGTTTCAAAATTGTTTTTTAGACAGAGTCACTTGGTAGTTCAGCCTGTATGTAATCCAGCCAGCCTCAAACTCAGCAATCCTCCTGCCTCTGTCTCCCGAGTGCTGGGATGACAGGTGTGAGCCACCACGCCTGCCACTGTGGTATGTGGGTACTGATTGCTGGTGGGTGTAAATCACCGAGCCCAGCATTGTGGTATGTGGTTACTGGGGATCGAACTTGGGACCTTGCGCTTTCAAAGCAGATGCCGGAAATACTGAGCTAAATCCCTGCCCCTGGACTCAAATTTTTCACTCTCCTGCCTCAAATTCCCAGAGTGCTGGGATGACCAGGTGTGCACTACCAAACCCAGGTGACTCCTTTCATCACGTCACACCACAGACTAAGCTACAGACATGAGAATCAACCATTCTGCCTCTACAGCACCTTTGGTCTGCAAACCTCGAAGGACAGTACAGAAAATGTTTTGGGACCTACTGGCTCCCACAAGAACAGGAACTTGTGAGGCTGTGAGTTCCACAAGGTCAGGGATGACCAGGACACATGGTCACATCCCACTGACATGCTGCACAGTAATGAGGCGATGTGTCACAAGACCCGGGATGACCAGACCCACCCTCTCAGAGTGGCACGTGACCAACAGCCGGCTAGCCTGACCCAAAAGTTCCAAAGGGTGTCACTTAATCCAGGCAAAAACCAAGAATGTAGCTCTTCAGTCACTTAACACTTGTGTTATTTTCTTACAATTAAAATTATTTATAATCACTCGGGAGGCAGAGACAGGAGGATTGCTGAGTTCGCAGCGGCTTGCCTGGGCACCATGGTGAGCTCAGGGCCAGCCTGAACTACAAAGCGAGACCCTGTCTCCAAAAAGAAAAAAAAAAATTATTTATAATCAGAAACCCGAAGGGCTGGAGATTTAGCTCAGTGGTTCCAGCGCCTGCCTGGCAAGTGGCAAGGTCCCTGGTTCGATCCCCAGTAACCACATACAATACTAGGCTCGGTGACTCACGCCCACCAGCAATCAGTGCCACATACCTTAACACCAGGCCTGGTGACTCACGCCTGTCATCCCAGCACTCGGGAGGCAGACGCAGAATGATTGCTGAGTTCCAGGCTTCCCTGGACTACATAGTGAGCTCAGGGCCGGCTTGAAGTACAAAGCCAGACCCTGTCTAAAAAAAAAAAGAAACCTAAAAATGAGGCAACTGATCCACAACAGCTCAATACAGTGATTCATCATCAAACCATGCTAAGGACTAGGAAGAGACATTTAAATGTCTAAAATAACAGGTGAAGTAAGGAAATAAAACCACATAAGCACTGCTATTAAACCAACCTAAATAGATATATGCACGCATGATACCAAAGATAATGCGCTGAGGTCAGAGTCACAGAGGTGCTGAATGCTAGGGCAGAGGGGCACCTTTACTTCCAAAGAACCAGTTGCAAATCTTGCAAAAATTTTTGTACGTTGTTTTGGTTTTCTGTTGTTGTTTGAGACAGGGTCTCGCTTTGTGACATTCAGGCGGCCCTGAGCTCACTATGGAGCCCAGGCAAGCCTCAAACTCAGCAATCCTCCTGCCTCTGCCTCCCGAGTGCTGGGATGACAGGCGTGAGCCACCACACCCGGCGCCCTCATTGTGTTTTATGAGACAGGGTCTCACTTTGTAGTTCAGACTGGTCTGGTCTTCAGTTCACTGTACAGTTCATGCTGGCCTGGAATTTACAGAGACCCTCCTGCTTCAGTCTCCTGAGCCCTTATGTCAGGCTGCGTAACATTTTTACAAACCCACAGCAGAAAGCTTTGCGGAAGTGCGGGAGCCTTGGCCCCTGACCCACCGTGCCCTGGATGCAGACATCCAGCTGCCCATCTTGCACCACATAGACGCTGGTGTCTGGCTCCCCTGGCCGGAAGATGTGCTCCCCCTCACGCAGCTGCACAAAGACCATGT
This sequence comes from Thryonomys swinderianus, assembly GCA_004025085.1. Classification (NCBI taxonomy): domain Eukaryota; kingdom Metazoa; phylum Chordata; class Mammalia; order Rodentia; family Thryonomyidae; genus Thryonomys; species Thryonomys swinderianus. The sequence goes on along the minus strand of PVIC010019930.1, from coordinate 19,240 downwards.
GTTTGCAAAGCTCCAGGAACAGCGGCTTGTCAAAGTGCCCCAGGACCCTGTAACAAGCAGAGCTCACATTGGGACAGCGTCCCAGGGAAGGCAGGCTAAAGGACACAGGCCACTGTCCCTACTGGCACTGAGGCCAGAGCTGCACAGCTAAGGGTTTACCCACAATGTGACATCACTGTCAAACAGAATTTTCAGCTTCTCAGATGCACGTGAGCCCAGAGAAATTCTTGAGCAGGGACTACAAATGGGAGCCCGACACACAGACGGCCATGGGAAGCCATCCTGGGGTGGGGGAGAGAGAAGGGGACTCAGACTCAGAGCTCTGGATCCGCTACTTCTCCCTTTCTCTGAGTTTATCACTGAAGCTGAAGACACTGAGAAAGGCTTAAACAGCCCAGGAAAGACCTGGCGAGCAGCAGGTGGACACGAGGTTCCCCCCGTGCTTCATGACCAGCTCCATGGACAGAGACCAGCAACCCAGCAGAAGGTCCCAAGACAGCCACGCTGGAGAAGGGCCCCGGCAGAGAGATGGCACTGCCAGCTGACGCTGCTCAGGACCCTCCTGCTCACAGGCTCTTACCGGACATTTTTAAGCATGTACAAGACTTCTGATGGCAGGTGAGAATTTTTCACATCAAATTCTGTGAGATCAGCCTCTAGCAGGGAGGGTGGTGGTTCCTTAGGCTGCAGGGTGGGGTATTCCTTCTTGAACCTCAAAATCCTATGAGGCAGAGACACACTCACCTTGAGTGAAAATCAAGTAAAAACTAATGCTACCGGTTGGGCAGTGGCTTAGTGGTAAGTGCTTTCCTAGATCGCACAGGACATTGAGCTTGATCCCTGGGACTGCAGCACCTATACCTACACACACACACACACTCACACACACACACGTACACAGCCACCCATGTCGCAAGTGCTCCCAAACCCAAGGATACTCCACCGTTAGTGTGCCCAAGGTGGAAAGAGTCCCAGCAGCGGTAGGACCTTTGTGTCCACCAGACAGAGATCTCCCAGTACCTCTTGGCCAAAGAGAGCACCTTGGTCCTCTTCCGGGCCCGTTGCCGGGGCACAGTTGTGTTCCCCACAAGCGTATGGGGGAGTGTGCTCATCTGCAGAGTTAAGGGACATGTGGGTCACTGGGCCTGTGACTAGAAAGGTCTGTGCTCTCAGCCCCAGGGCAGCTCTTAGGGCCTCCAAAGGGGTTGCCCACCCTCTTGACCATCTTCCAGGGGGCAGCTGCACCCTGCCCCACACCTGGCCAAAGACATAGGGAGGCCACTGTGGACAAGAGCACCCCAAGCACCCCACACACGCACAGGACAGTCCCTGCTGTCCTCAGTGGCCACACCTCCAGGGCTCCATGCCTGCTGACCTCTGTGACCTCCTGAGGGAGCTGCGAGGTGGCCAGAGCGGCCTGCTGGCAGTAAGCCAGAGGGTGACAAGTGCCCAACCCCGTCTGCTTATCTCCGGATCAGGTTTGTTCATCACCAGTTCTTTTTTCCCTCTTTTTCCCAGTGCTAGGAACTGAACTCAAGGCTTTCCCACTGACTACATCCCCAGCCTCCATCTGTTCCCTTAAGGCAAGGCCCACTGAGCTGTGCAGGCCGGCTGGCACTGGCGGTTCCTGGCCGCAGCCCCAGGGCCCGGACCGCGGATGTGCACCGCCCCACCCCGCCGAGCACTGACTCTTGAGCCCGGACACAGGAAGGTGGGGTCTGTGTGTACAGGTCCTGGAGCTGCCGCAGACCCTGGGACGTGAGCCGCACAACTTTCACCTCAGGACAGACACATGGGCCCTCAGGGAGATCAGGTCCCCCAACCCGGGGCTAGTTCTTCCCCCGCGCTGGCCCTCAGGCTGGAGAAGACAACGGCAGGGAGCGGCTGTCTTCCCTCCTCTCCCAGCAGAGACCTGTGCTGCGCAGGGCTGGCGGCCCCAGTCCCATTCTGCACGCCCTGCGGCACCCAGGCCAGGTGGGCTCCGCCCAGGAGGTGCTTCCCATGCCCTGTGGAACCCCAGCCTGCCACCCACCGGCACGGGCCACGGAGCTGCACAGGTGGCACACACCGGAGCTCAGGGCCTCAAGGCAGACCCAGGGTTACCTTCCTCATGATCTTCCGGCCATAAAACATCACTTTGTCTCTCTTCCGGAACCTGTACTGAGGAGTGGGCTGTCCCTGTCCTGTGAGGGTGGAAGGGGCACCATGGCATGAGAGGGGCAGAGCGTGGCACCGGTCAGGCCCTGGACATGCTGGTGCCGGGCAGCACCCGTGCTTCCTCAGACCGTCGGAAACGGCACAGCACACAGGCTGACCTCAGAGATCTCTCTGACGAGACCGGAAGTTGCAACCCATGAGATGGCAACAGAGCCAGGAACTGGAGGGGCTGCCAGAGCTCACACCTACCATGCCATCGCTCACTCACACACACAGCCCTGTCCTCCCCCGGGGCCAGGGTTCAAACCAAGATACTCACGAAATCCATGAACTCTTCTGTACACAAACAAGACGGCAACACCCACAAAAGCAAGAGCCAAGAGGACTCCAATCACAATCCCTTTTAGCTAGGCAGAAGAAGGCACAGGGCCTGTTGGCAAAGCCGGCCATGGCCATGGCCCACAGCCTCCCCCAGGAAAGCCGGTGGTTACCATGGTGGGCTGTGACTCCTCCTCTACAAACCACAGCCCCCAGGAGTGCAGGGTGGGGCCCAGACAGAGGTCATCCTGCAGGAAGAGCACAGACAGAGGGGCGGGAGGCAGCCAGGCTTCTCAGATGTGGGCAGGGGGTGGTAAGTGGAAAGTGAGGCGGGAGGTCGGGAGCCTGCAGCCCAGGGCACAGCAATCAGGCCAGGTGACCCAGGTGCACTATGTCATCTACAAGGGCACACAGTGGCACCTCTCTTCCACAACATATTCCCTGTGCATCATCAATGTCCCTGAACCCTGGACTCTGCAATCCTCAGGGTGCAAACCAAGGGACAAGCCCTTGCCATAGGGGAGTCCAAGGCCTGGAAATGAAGAGGACCTAGGCTCCCAGCCTCAGGGTCCACAGGAGCACCCAGACCTGCAGGGCTCAGAGACCTGGAGGAGGCAGGAGATTGTCGAGGCCTGTGTTTGGTCTGGACCCAGCTGTTTGGAAAGCTGAGGCAGGGAACTCACTTGAGCCCAAGATGTGCAAGGCCAGCCTGGAAAACACAGCAAGACTTTCATTTCAAGAAAGGAGGGAAGGAAGGGCAGGGAAGGAGAGAGGAGGGAGGAGAACCCCAAGGAGCCATCTATAATTTGAGGACATACAACATCAGTCAACATGCCAAGAAGAAACAGGAGAAGAGGCGCTGTGCCCTTTGCCTGCTGCCTGCTGGAAGGTGTTGACAGGGTGTCAAGGTCCATACCCTCAGGAGGAAGAGCGAGGAGAAAGGCAAGGGGGCCTGGGCAGGAAGCTGAGTGGGGAACCAACAGAGGAAGCAGCAAGTCCAAGCGCGGCGGAAAGCAGCCAGGCACGCAGCCCTCTGTCCTTCGGTGTCACCCTCCTCCAGGCAGCAGGCAATGAGGGGCAAAGGAGGCCACTGGCTAATTCTGTCTGCTTTCTATGAAGGTGCCAAGGGCCAAGCCCAGCCATTGGAGAGCCAACCCTTAGACACAGCACTCCACCGCAGGACTCGGGGAACCGAGGGACACTCGGGAGAGCACCCCAAGGCACCATTCAGCGTCCAGACAGAACCAACAAGTGTCCACAAACCCACTCCCACTCTCTGCACTCGGCCTCAGAGGCAGAGTCATGCGCCCTTTAAGGACAGGACAAGTCCTGAAAGGCATCATCAGGTGGTTTTGTCCTGTGTCACCCTGTGGACCAGGGCAGGTGTCCACGAACAGGTGTGCAAGGGCCTCAGCAGGGACCACTGCCACACACACTGTTTCTCCACAAAATGGGGTTTTTATCGAAGGCAGAGCTTTCAACACAGAACGGGAGCACCCAGTTCCCTACTCCTCTGCCCCAGCTTGACCCAAACGGCAGTCAGGCACACGAGAGCACCGGCCAGGGCCCTACCTTGCCCCATCCCTCTGGCATGCGCTCTGGCACAAGCTGCTTATCCAAGAAAGGCTGAAACATTCAGACTGCAATGGCAGAGTGTCAGCTTGTCTAGCTTTTCGCTGATGTTTTACTGGGTCTACTTGCCTGGTTTAGGGACAAAGTCCTCTGGATATGGCCAGAGGTGTACGAGAAAAAGACCCTAAGTAAAGCGAAGAGACCAAGTCGCAGAGAGACGTGGGAAATAACTGTGACCTTAGGGGAGACAGTGTTCAGCAGCTGTGTTCCACTGTCCATGCTGCCGAGGCACGACTGTCAGCAACAAGTGTCGGCCTCCTGACAGCGCCAGGCCCTGCCCCAGGCCACATTCCTCCTGCTCGCCCTGCAGCCAGCGGGAGCGCGAAGGGGGCCCTCTGGGCTTCTTCCCAGCCTGCGGCACCTACCTGGGAGCAGACGCCCGCCTCCCCCCGCGTAGCTGAGGAAGGAACACTGCCCATGGTGAAAGGACACGACGGGGGCGACCGCCTCCTCACCCAGCCTCGCCGCCCGGCCCAGGTCCCGCCGGGGTCCCGCCGAGGGACCGGTAAACTGTCAGAAGAGCCGGCTCCGGCTGTAAACAGCGCTCACGTGGCCGGGACCCGGAGGCGGCCCGGGGGAGGGGCCGAAGGCGGCGCCAGCGCTCCTCCCCGGGCCGGTTCCCGGGGCACCGGGTGGGTACTGGGGGTGCAAAGCCAGGAAGCCGGGGAGACAAGGGGCGGGGCCGGGGAGGGGGTCAGACGCGTTCAGGGCCGCGACCCTCGCTGGCTGCGGGCGGGACCCTCCGGGCGCCAGGAGCGAAGGAGGGGCGGGGGACACCGAGGGCTGCGGGAGCGGGCTCTGTGGAGAGCGCGGCACCGCCGAGTGCCGAGGGACACCGTGGGGCGCTCGAGGGGGCCCCGTGAGACGCGGGCGCGACCCCGAGGAGGACGAGGGGCGCCGCGCGGAGGGGCACGGGGCTTGAGTGGCGCCGAACGGGGTGACAGGGAGACCACGGAGCAGCCCGGCGGCAGCTGACGTCGTCCTCGGCCGGGTGTGCGTCTGGCCGCGGCCTAGAGGCGACACCTCCTCCGCGGGGCGGGGCCGCAGAACCGCACCTCCTGGGCACCGCCGAGCCCGCGCGCCCCCGACGCTCCTGACGCGCTCGCTCCCGGCGCCCCGCCTCCCTCTCCGCGATTGGCCGGGCCTTCCGCGGTCCCGCCTCCTCGCGCGCGCGAGGCTGCGCATTGGCGCGGCGGCGGCCAATCGTAGGTCCTCTTGCTGCTCTGCGCTGCCGTCCGCTGGGCGCGCCGCACACTCGCAGGGGATTCGCAGGCGAGGGCCCCTCCGAGCTGCGGGTTCTTCCGTTGCGGGGACGGGAGAGCCACCACCCCAGGTGAGTCCTCTCCTCCGCAGTTAGCGCCGCGCTCCCTTCGCCCTCGGGACCCAGAGCCTGCTCTCCGTGCTCGGCCGGGGGCACAGGGTCCTCAGCTGCCCTAGGGCCCGGGCCTGCCCGGCGTGGGTAGGCCTCGCGCGCGCCCCGAACGCGGACCTTTCTGAGCGGTCTCCTCCCACAGGTCGCAGCATGGGCTTCCTGACCGCGGTGACGCGAGGCCTCGTGCGAGGAGCGGACCGCGTGAGCAAGTGGACAAGCAAGCGAGGGCCCCGCACCTTTTACAAGAGTCGGGGCGCCAAGCGCACGGGTGTCCATGCCCAGGGCTGGAAATTTGTGCAGATAAAGGAACAGGTCCCAGAGTTTATTGTTCCCAATTTGACCGGCTTCAAGCTCAAGCCCTATGTTAATTACCGCGCTCCAGCCGGCACGGACACCCCGCTGACCGCCAAAGCGCTATTCATGGAAACAGCTGCACCTGCTATAGAAAAGGACTTCAAGGAAGGTACTTTTGATCCTGAAAACCTGGAAAAGTATGGCTTTGAGCCTACCCAGGAGGGCAAACTCTTCCAGCTGTATCCCAAGAACTTTCCACGCTAGAAAGATGGTAACCACTGGATTGCCTGTGAACCTTTAGACTTTACTGACAGTCCCAAAGCAGCAGCAGCGTTCCCTCCTGGTTTTTCTATTAAAGTCCTTTGCTACTGTACTTGGCCTCAAGTAGTTGACAGGTGCCACATAATAGATCTTGTATAGTTCGTACGGAGGCCTGGCACCACTGTGCCAACACATCTGCAGGTGTGCCCATGACAGTGACAGAATTTATTAGGCAGGCTACCGGTAAGCAGCACTGGCGAATTCACCCCCAAGGCAACACCTGGGGTCCTTATGGACTCCAAGGCAGGGAGTGCTTTTCATTTTTGTTGGGTGGAAAGTAACTGCTCCCTTGGGGAAAACCTTAAGACCAGGCTCCACAGGAAGTTGGTGCCAAATTGGTCTCTGACAACCATTCATCTGTCTCTTTCTCAATCCTTCAGACCTGTATTCTACTGAATCCTTAGCTCACCCTTACATGAAATTTCCTTCACACAAAGTCTAGGCCAGGCATGGTGCTGCACATATACCACCTCAAGGCTGAGGACAGCCTTGGCCACACAGTGACTTCAAGAACTGCCCAGCGAGGCCCTGTCCCAAAACAAAACAAAAACATACTGCAGAGGAGGGCCCAACATGTTCTGTTTTTTGAGACAGGGTCTCGCTTTGTAGTTCAGGCTGGCCCTGAGCTCACTATGTAGCCCAGGTAAGCCTCAAACTCAGCGATCCTCCTGCCTCTGCCTCCCAAGTGCTGGGATGACAGGTGTGAGCTACCATATCCCGGCATTGTGGTGTATGGCACTGATTGCTGGTGGGGATGCATCGCCACACCCAGTATTGTTATATGTGGTTACTGGGAATCAAACTCAAGACCCTGCACGTGCTAGGCAGGTGCTGGAACCACGGAGCTAAATCTCTGCCCCCCCCATATGTTTTTATTTAAAATAAATGGGCCAGCTGGGCATGATAGTACTTGTAATCCCAGCACTCAGGAGGCTGATGCAGCTTGGGCAACTTAGTGAAACCCTCTTATCAGTAAACCGTAAGACAAAAAAAAAAAAAAAGGTTGGACATGTCTAGAGGAAGGCTCAGTTCCTAGTACCAAAACTCAAAGGATCATTAGCTGGAATTTGCTTATTATAATTGAAAAATGTAATCAATCTGACTTTCATTAGTGTATTCTGTCATTAGAAAGCTGAGACAAGGGTAGAAACACTACCTGTCTTCTCTTCCAGCATTAATGTATTCCATGGAAGTGCTGAGGATATGACCACTTGGCCCTAACTCTGGCCTACTTCCTCCTAGAGACAACACTCAGATTGGGGGCCACATAGGTCACGGGCCTCACCTGTGTTCCCAGTTGCTGTGGGTCTAGGATCTGGAAGCCTATCAATTTGTTAATGCGATTAGTGCCCCACACTGCTTCTACCTGCTTCATAAATATGAGCCTACCCCGCATAGGGAACAGGAATGGGGACATTACTGTAGACTCCTGCAGTGGGTCTACAGTCTGAGGCAATACTGTCAGGGTCGGGGTCGTGGAGTTGCCAGTTTACAGTGAAATTGAGTCTTGGGTCCTGAGGAGTGCTGCTGATGGCAGCAAGGGAAAATTCCCCAGGTATACCCATCATTTATTGAATACAGTCATGAGAAGGGTTGGGGGAAGGGAGCCTTGAAGTAGTGAGTGAATTACTGCCAAACACTTGACATGACGGTGCCAGGCAGGCTGCTAGGGAGCCAGCACTGTTTGTCTTGGTAGACTGGAACCAGATGCAATTAGCAAGCTGCCCAAAGGTCAGAGAGAAGTGATAATTCAGGGGAAAGGACTTTAACTGGGGTCACACTGACCTCAGCTGTATGTAACTTAGCAGGGCCTTGCCGCTTCACTGAGCAGGGCCTCGGTTTCCACGGCAGCCACTGAACAGCTCAGCTCTGCTAGTTGACATGCCTGCTTCAGTCATGCAAGGCGTTGGTCTGACTCCTGATATAAAACAATATAGCCAAATTACAGATTATGGAAGGTGAGAAGTATGTGCCACCTGTAGCCCATGAGTATTGGGCAGGGGTGTCCAGTATACAATATAAACACAAGCTGAGAAGAAAGGCATGAAGCAAGACCTAGAGAACCGGGTCTTGAGCAGATCTGGTTCTGGTATATAAAATGATTTTGCAGGGCCGGAGGGTTAGCTCAGTGGTTCCAGCGCCTGCCTCACAAGCGCAAGGTCCTGAGTTTGATCCCCGGTAACCACATATAGTGCTGGGCATGGAGACACACCCAGCAACAATCAACACCGCATACCACAATGCCAGACGTGGTGGCTCACGCCTGTCATCCCAGCACTCGGGAGGCAGAGACAGGAGGATTGCTGAGTTTGCGGCGGCTTGCCTGGGCACCATAGTGAGCTCAGGGCCAGCCTGAACTACAACGTGAGACCCTGTCTCCAAAAAGCAAAAAAAAAAAAAAAAATTTGGCCACATATACTGGTACAAATTCCCCAATGTTGTGCGTGACTATGAGCTGTATATAAAATTATGGGCTGGAGGGTTAGCTCAGTGGTTCCGGCGCCTGCCTCACAAGCACAAGGTTCTGAGTTCGATCCCCGGTGACCACATACAATGCTGGGCGTGGAGACTCACGCCCACCAGCAATCAGTACCACATACCACAGTGCCGGGCGTGGTGGCTCACGCCTGTCATCCCAACACTTGGGAGGCAGAGGCAGGAGGACTGCTGAGTTCCAGGCTTGCCTGGGCTACGTAGGGAGCTCAGGGCCAGCCTAAACTACAAAGCGAGACCCTGTCTCAAAAAAAAAAAAAATTCAATTTAAAAAATTTTGGCCAAATTTGGCTCTTTTGACCTTGTGGGGCTCTACAGTTTTGCCACTGGGAAAGCATCCCATGTGAATAATACGGAAAATGAATATGAGGCTGATAGACAGAGGCAACAGTGAGAAGTACTAAAATAGGGATTAGAACCAAGATGATCATAATATTTTTGTCAGCTTCTATCCAAGATTGTGGTTTTGCTAACATGCAAGAATGGTCATTCCAGGGGCCAGGGATTTAGGTCAGTGGTTCCGGTGTCTGCCTTGCAAATCCAAGATCCTAATGTTTCATCTCCAGTAACCACATACTACAATGCTGGATGTAATGAAGCACGCCTACCAGCAATCAGTGCCACACACCCTAATGCCAAGTGTGGTGGCTCACGCCTGTCATCCCAGCAGCTGGGAGGTAGAGGCAGGAGGACTGCTGTGAGTTTGAGGCTTGCCTGGCCTACATGGCGAACTCGGCCAGCCTGAACTACAAAGCGAGATCCTGTCTCTAATTTAAAAAAAAGGTCATCCTCCTTCATCACAGTTTCCTTTTTCTTTTTACTTCTTTTTTATATTGAATTCTTTATTGGCACATTTTATATACAGCTCACAATCACACACAACATTGGGGAATTTGTACCAGTATTCTTTTTGCTTTTTTTGAGACGGTCTCACTTTTTAGTTCAAGCTGCCCTCAAACTCACTGTGTAGCCCAGGCCAGCCTCGAACTCTCAGCAGTCCTCCTGCCTGTCTCTCAAGTGCTGGGATGACAGGCGTGAGGCACCCTGCCCACCACTGTGTGACATGGAACCAGGGATAGAACTCGAGACCTTGCATTTGCCAGGCAGATGCCGGAACCACTGAGCTAAATCCCAGGCCTGGTCATCTCCCTTCCGTGCAGTAACATATAACAGGAATAAGTGAAGTTAGAAGTGAAATTAAGCATTCCATGTTCCCGATATATGCAGTAATCTGAGGCCTGGGAATAATACAAAGCAGTGTCATCAGGAAAATGAAAGATCTCTGGTGGACAATCCATCCAAATAACAGGGCACACAAGAGCAGGGAGAGAGACGTGTGCCCAGTACTCACCAGCTCTCACTGGTGGGATATACGTACAGACACAGCCGTAGCGCAGTTAGCGTGCACAACACGCATTCAAGGCAAGTATCAAGGCCTGCCATGGTGGGCACCCGGGCTCATGCCGCATCCCCGGTCTCCCGCCGGCTCTGCAGGAGGCTCCCATATTCCACTCTCCACAGTGTTCGCGGCAGTGCACTTGTGTTTTCCCCGAGGACAGTGTCTTGGTCCGGGAGCGTGCAGATCTGTCGGTCGTGAGGCCAGGGGCAGGCGGGCGCAGCCAGCTCGCTGCCCCAGGGAGGGTGCTGTCAGCCCTTCTCTGCACCACCAGCCACCAGGACCCACGGTCACATTCCGGGACGGCAGCCGCAAGTTGTCATCGTTGTCTGTCAGCACACAAGTGAAACCTCTCCCCCAAGTTATCAAAGCACTTGGGCCATTCCATTTATTTGTCTGGATTTTTCCAGAAGACCTGAGATGTGCGGGTCTTTGCTGTGTGCCCGTGTACCTGTGGAGCACAGCAGGCGGCACTGTGAAACCTGCTGCAGCTAAGTCTGAACAGGCTTGCAGGGACAGCTATTTCCCCGACTGCTTAAGCAACAGCTTTGTGACCAGCACAGGCTCTTTCTCCTGTGGCTTGTCCTTGAGGATTATATGGGGTACCAGTACTGTGTTTAATATATCAAATTAAAAACGTTGAATAAATCTATTGACATATGAAGGACCATTGTCAGTCTTAGTATTTTGAGTCACTCCCATGGCAGCAAAGGCAGACAAGCAGTATTGTTGAACTTGGTGCCCTCTGTCAACAGTGACACTTGGCATGCATCATGTGTGAAAATGGACCTATGGAAACATACCCTTCTCAAACGAGGGCGCATGAGTAACATCCATCTGCTAAATATATTGCTGGCCAGGCCTCACGGGTGGAATTCCCTCAGGTGGAATCGGCCATGGAATCTGCTGGCAAGTAAGACAGGCCATAACTACATATTGTGCCTGAGCAAGAGATAGTTGAAAATCATGTCACGGTGTCTTATCATTCTGTGAAAAAGCTATGTGGCACCTTACCTGACCAAAGGCAGTAAGAAATTCTGAGTTGATTCATGCATGTGTTGCCAAAAGAAAGTGGCCCAGTAAGGTTGGTATGTGATAGAATATGTCAGATATAAAAGAGAGCAGTGACACAGCTTTCTGTAATCTTGAAAACAAATTTAGCAATGCTGGGCATGGTGGCTCACGCCTGTGATCCCAGCACTCGGGAGGCAAAGGCAGGAGGATTACTGAGTTCCAGGCTTGCCTGGGCTACACAGTAAATTCAGGGCCAGCCTGAAGTACAAAATGAGGCCGTCTCAAAAAAAAAAAAAAAAAAGGGGCCAGAGGGTTAGCTCAGTGGTTCAGACGCCTGCCTCGCAAGCGCAAGGTCCTGAGTTCGATCCCTGGTAACCACATATAATGCTGGGCATGGAGATTCATGCCCACCAACAACACTGCATACCACAATGCCGGGCATGGTGGCTCATGCCTGTAATCCCAGCACTTGGGAAGCAGAGACAAGAGGATTGCTGAGTTCGCAGCGGCTTGCCTGGGCACCATAGTGAGCTCAGGGCCAGCCTGAACTACAAAGCGAGACCCTGTCTCAAAAAGCAAAAAAAAAAAAAAAATTTAGCAAGTTAGGTTGTAAGGTCAAGTGGACTGTAGCTCCGTCTAATCTTTGAGTCAAATAAACTGCATAGGAACAATCACTTAAAATATTAAGATGCCAGGGAGAGAAATGTTATCACAGATAAAATGGCTGGGGCGGGGGTGTAGCTCAGTGACACCCCAAGTGCCTGGCAAGCACAGCCTTAGTTCAATTCCCAGTAATGGAAAAACAACAGAAAACAAATAAAATGGCAGCCACTCTGACCACTGAGCAGGAAGATCAGGCGTAGGCACACACAGTTAAGGAAGCACTCCAACCCGCCGCTCAGCCCTTGGGGAGCCGTTGGTAAAATAAGGCGAACCGCACTGCCACGGCGGAAACCAAGCACACCTGGGAAGAATAACCCATGGTGCCGAAGACGCAAGCGGGGTCAGGAGGCGGTGACTGCTCAGGGGCACGCTCAAGGCCGCGGCCTGCGGCAGCAACTGCCACAGCTGAACCCCCTCCACAGGCAGCGATGAGACAGTGGTGGCACCAAAGCACCGTCGGGTGTGAACATCCCACAGAAACTCGTTTTGCAATTTTCCTAGGTAAATAGGGAATGTTAGACACAAATGAGCCAGGTAGTTAAGAGTTTATACAAAAAACCTGACGGTTATGTATGTTTTGTTCCATTAACAGCAACTCCTTTTGTGCCTGTGGAGTTAATTTTTAAAGGGAATTAAGATCAGAATCTCCCTGTAATATTTCATACATATTCCACACTTGAAATGTTGCTATCCCTATTTTAGGCTGGATCCAATTAATATCACCTATTAATTTTTGAAAATCCTTTAGCATTTTCAAGCTATCTGTCCTAAACTGTATTTTCTGTGGCTTAAAAGATGTTAACAAGGTACTCAGGTAGGTTTAAGGCTCAGATAATTGAACCTTTCCAGGTGCTGTGCACAATCCAAAGCACATTAAATCCTTCTTTGCCACAGCAAAGTTCTGTAAGAGTAGCTGTTGTAGTGTTTGTTTGTTTGTTTTTTTCCTTGAGACAGGGTCTCGCTTTGTAGTTCAGGCTGGCCTGAGTTCACTATGTAGCCCAGGCAAGTCTGGAACTCAGCAGTCATCCTGCCTCTGCCTCCTGAGTGCTGGGATGACAGGCATGAGCCCCTATGTGTGGTATTGTGTTATGTGGTACTGATTGCTGGTTGTGGTATTATTGTATATGGTTGCCAGAGATCAAACCAGGGACTTTGTGCTTGCTAGGCAGGCACCGGAACCACTGAGCTCAATCTCCAACCCAATAAAATTTATTTTTGAAAAAGACTAGATGTTGTGTACTCAGAGAAATTAATGTCATTCACTTAAACCACTAAATATACTGTATGAACAATCTGCAAGCAGCTTGAAGAGCCTGCACTTCAAACAACTGACACAAGATGGTGCTATTAGCCATCCCCTGAGGCAACCTAGTCCTGGTAAAGCGCTTCATCCTTTAAAATTTGCACTGTGGGGGGCTGAGGATTTAGCTCAGTGGTTCTGGCTTCTGCCTTGCAAGTGCAAGATCTGAAAAAAGATCACCCCCCCACCCTGTACCACATATCATGACTCACACCCATAATCCCAGCAATCAGTACCACACACCACAATGCCGGGCGTGTTTGCTCATGTCTGTAATCCCAGCACTCCAGAGGCAGGCAGATTGCTGTGAGTTCGAGGCTTGCCTGGGCTACATAGTGAGCTGAGGGCCAGCGCCTGAATTACAAAGCGAGACCCTGTCTCAAAAAAACAAAACAAAAAAAAAGATATTTCAAGGTTAGGGGTATATTTCATGTACAACGCCCTGATCCTCCACATCAAAAGAAAATTTATGCAATCACAAAATTACTTCTCTCCAGTGTTTTGTTTTGTTTTTGGTAGCGGAAATTGAACTCAGGACCTTGCATTTGCCAGGCAGGTGCAGCCTGCTGAGCTACATCCCCAGCCCTACAAAAATTACTTCTGATGTTATAAAGTAACATCTTTTTCCCAAAAGAGCTCCATTTAATTAATACAAACACTTCTTTAAACACATTATGAAGGGCTGAAAGTCAAAGGTACCCAAGAAATTTCGCATCTGGAACTAGAAAATCACTCACTGCCAGAAAGAAGCCCCGCCCATTCCCGCCGCCGCAGCACAAAGGGCCGTCACTCCTGCTGTGGGTCTCGGCGCCCCAGGGCCCGGCCGGCCTGCCATTCCCAGAGGTGGAGGGTGTGGTCGTAGAAGGAGCAGGTCGCCAGAAGCCTGGCGCCAGAGTCTGTGCCTTCGGGGCCGAGGTCAGAGTCACAGAAATGGGCCGGGCTGTGCGGCGGGCCGCTGCTGATCCTCGCGTCCTCTGTGGGCGGCAGAAGAAAACACCGCAGCGTCACTCAGCTGTTCCCTCTGCCCCCGCCAGCCTCGCCCCTCTCTGCCCAGGGGAGGGCACCAGTGCCTCACCTGCAACGTTCGGGCCGCAGACCTGGTCTCCCACGTCAGGACCAGGGGGCGATGCAGAGAGCACCGGCCTCGGGGGACGGAGGAGCCAGGACCAGTCGGCCCCATACACCAGTGAGGCGGGCAGCTTGTGGGACTCCAGGACCGTCACTTCCCGCTCCTCTGAGGCAAGACAGAACGGGCAACGGCACCGCGCTGTGAGCCTGAGGGCCAGCCCGGGCTGCGGAACGCGGGCTCGGGGTCAGGCCTCCGTTCAGGCTCACGAGCGGAAGACCACGGAGCGCGGCGGCGGCGGCAGCGGCGGCGCCGGAGGAACGACACAGCTGCGAGGCGCCTCGGAGGCGCCCGAGAGCGCAGCGTCCAGGGCGCATGGCCCGGCCGGGCACGCAGGGTCTCTGTGCCCTGTTATCCCCGAGCCACTCCCAGGGGTCCTTCTGGAGAGCCCCCGGGGCAGCTCTTAGGGGGGATGCGGGACGCAGAGGCCGACCGCTCCCACAGCGCACAGCTTTGAGGACACACAAGAGACATCGGGCCCAGAGAAACACAGCCACAGGCACCAAGCCCCAGCGAGGTCCTGCCTGCCTGCACAGCCGCATGGGCGCGTGGCCTCCAGCCCCGGGCAGGCAGCCCGAGGCGCCCACGCGCACACCGAGCACCACCAGCACTCAGAACCCACGTCGGCACGGCCACCGAGGCACACAGGAGACGCAGCCCGGAGCCGGGCCCAGCGGCACAGAGCTCTGCGCCCCGCAGGGAGCCGCGCCCGCGAGAGCCTCCCGAAGGGACTCTCAGGGACAGGGCGGGGGCGCCACACTCAGCCTCGGCTGGGACGAACCAGCACACGGGGCGGAGGTGGGCTTAGCGCGGCGGGGCCTGGCGGGTGGAAGGCATGGGCTCCGCCTCCAGCACCGGGAGAGCTGGGCAGAGCGAGGCGGTGTACTCAGGGCCCATGTGCTCAGGAGACAGAGGCAGGACGGTCACTTAAACCCGAGGGCTGAGGTGTACTCTGGGCAGCACAGCCAGGTCACTCAAAAACAAGCCTCCGGGGCCGGAGGGTTAGCTCAGTGGTTCCGGCGCCTGCCTCGCAAACGCAAGGTCCTGAGTTCGATCCCCGGTAACCACATATAATGCTGGGCTTGGAGACACGCCCACCAACAGTCAACACCGCATACCACAATGCCGGGCGTGGTGGCTCATGCCTGTAATCCCAGCACTCGGGAGGCAGAGACAGGAGGATTGCTGAGTTCGCAACAGCTTGCCTGGGCACCATAGTGAGCTCAGGGCCAGCCTGAACTACAAAGCGAGACCCTGTCTCAAAAAGCAAAAAAAAAAAACAAGCCTCCCACAGCTGACACACATTTTATTAAGCTTTTACACACACACACATGCACGCACACACGCGCACACACACACCCCACAATGGGAAAATTCAAGACAACAAAGAAGTTCCAGCACAACTTAGTTGTGGTAGCACAAACCTTTTAATTCCAACACTCAGAGGGCTGAGACAGGCCCATAATAAGTTTGAGCCCAGCCTGGGGAATTTAGTAAGATACTGTCTCAAAATTTAAAGGTGGGGGGACGGGACGGAGGTAGCTTGGTGCACAGGTCCCGTGTTCAATCCTCAGTACCCAGAGGAGAAAATATCCCCAATTCAGGAAGTACTCTAAACCCAAGAAGCAAAAAGATTAGGAATCAAAGAGAAAAGTAGAAAAAAAGATAAAAAATTTAAAAACCACAAATATAAAACCAGACCTTCATCATGTGAAAAATAAAGAACTTCACTCCTAATTACAGACAGGAATATTTAAACCACTGTCACCTAGAAACAGCAAAAGTAGAAAGATGGGCAGCCTGCCTCAACCTCCAGAAGCTGCAGGCCCTCCTAGGGTGGCAGGAACACACCACTGCACCTGGCGGGATTATACTTCTGCTACTGGGAATTGAACTCAGGGCCTCTGGACTAAGCTACATCCTCAGCCCTTTTTTGACACAGAATCTCATTCACTAAGATGCCCAGGCAAGACTCCTAGACTCCCACTTGCAACCTTCCTGCCTCAGCCTCCCAGAGTAAGATTACATATATATGTTGTTTGTTTGTTTGTTTGTTTTAAGGCAGAGTCTTGCTTTGTAGTTCAGGCTGGCCCTGAGCTCACTATGTAGCCCAGACAAGCCGCCACGAACTCAGCAATCCTCTGGCTTCTGCCTCCCGAGTGCTGGGATTACAGGCAGTGCTGGGATTACAGGCGTGAGCCACCACTCCAGCACTGTGGTATGCAGTGTTGATTGTTGGTGGGTGTGAGTCTCCACGCCCAGCATTGTATGTGCTTACTGGGGATTGAACCTAGGACCTTGCGCTTGTGAAGCAGGCGCCGGAACCACTGGGCTAACACGCCGGCCCTCTGGTATATTATGAATGTTTTACATTCGAAAGATGCAAATGAAATCAGAGAGGATAAAGAAAAGATTTGGTGGGGCCGGAGGATTAGTTCAATGGTTCTGGTGCCTGCCTCGCAAGCAAGCGCAAAGTCCTGAGTTCAATCCCTGGTAACCACATACAATGCTGGGCGTGGAGACTCACGCCCACCAGCAATCAATACCACATACCACAGTGCCGGGCATGGTGGCTCATGCCTGTAATCCCAGCACTCGGGAGGCAGAGACAGGAGGATTGCTGAGTTCGAGGTTTGCCTGGACTACATCGTGAGCTCAGGGCCAGCCTGAACTACAAAGCAAGACCCTGTCTCAAAAAAAAAAAAAAAAGAAAAAGATTTGGTAGCCAGACATCTATAATCCCAGCACTCCGGAAGGCTGATACAGGAGGAACACAGGCTCGAGCCCTGCTTGGACAATTTAGCAACTTAACAAAACCCTGTGCCTCAAAAGCAAAAACTAAAGCCCTAGGGATGCTACTCAGTATCAGCAAAAACAAGGACAAAAAAACCCTTTCCCACACTGCACAGTCCTTGGACTTGGCATCTTACGGAGACCTGCAGAGATCTCAACCGCCCTCGGCACGTGTCTCTGAGCACAGCTGTGAATTAAGTGTGTTTGTGGAGCCGTGTTCTCCCCAGTGAGGACACACAGGGATGGCAACAGGGAGTACATGCGTTGAGCTACAGCCAGAGGTGGCATGTGCACACGTGTTTATGCGCATGTGTAGGTGTGGGGTTGGTTCTGGCTGGTGTCTGTACATGGAAGGGGTTACTTGTGGGTACCAAGGCATGGGTGGGTGGTGTGTTGTGCTGGGAACTGAATCCAGGGCCTTGCACACGCTCTACCTGTGCTCTGCCACAGAGCGACATCCCTATCCCTGCGTAGGCGTGCACACGTGCATGCATGTACACACACACAACCCCTCAGTAACTGTGGATAGATCTTTGATTTCGGACAGAGTCTTGCTCTGTAGCCCAGCGGGCCTCCGATTCACAGCAGCCCTCCTACCTCGGCCTGCCAAGTGCCACCATCCCCGCTCAGATCTTGATTTCTGAACAGCATCTACCACGAAGAAGATCCAAGATGGGGAGAGAGAAAACGCAAAATGAACCTGGAATATTTTGTACCAAAAAGCAGGAACATGTTCAAATAAACATGTGCAAAGAAGAGACGGCAGCCTGCAGAGGTTTTCACAGGTGAGCCTAGGACAGTGTGAACATCACACAGCCAGTGTGGTGACACAGCCCAACCCACGGCCACGGAAGAACCGACTGGGCTGGGCCAGTGGCCCTGGGGCATGAGGACTGCTCCGGCTCAAAGCCCGTCTGAACTCAGTGGTCGGAGCCAACCCCGAAACGAGACTATCAAGTCAAATGAAGATCAACACAGGTGGACACAGGCGGAGAGGAAGCGCAGCCTGACACAGAACGCCGTCCACACGCGCAGAGAAGCGGGGCGCAGCCACTCGGCGACCCTGACAGCAACCCGCTCAGAGCTGGCAGGGTTCCCGAGCTTCTCACACGCCGCTCTCCTCTCTTGCAGAAGGGAATCCTCTGCAGGGAGACTTGGAGGATGCCAGCTCCACAGAGGGGCCAAACTCACATCGCCACCGCCAGCCCCCGCAGGAGGCGGCACCAAGGACGAGAATGCAGGCAGACTGGAACAGAAACGACGCACGACGACACTCGATCAGAGAAAACTGACTTGGAAACAAAAATGACACCAGGCATCGGGGCGCTGTCATGAGAAAAGGCTCAGCCAGGAGCAGATGGGAAAACCAAACCCACAACATCTAAGCACAGACCCAGGACACAGAAGCACACGCCGCCAGAAACAAGGGGAAACAGACGGGAGGCTGCGATCCTCCTGCGTGACGTGGATCTAGACAGCGGAAGAGGACTGAGGAGCCATGGGCCCAACTGTGCACAGACACATGCCATTTCCGAAGGCACCTGGCAAGCATACCAGGGCATACCAAGTGGCAGCCTGTGGGCTCGGTCAGAAGCCACAGGTCAAGGGCTGGGATTTAGCTCAGTGGTTGTGCCACCTGCCTCACAAGCACGAGGTCCAAAGTTTAATCTCTAGTTACCAAGAGATTAGAGCTGTGACTGTACACAGTCTGTTCATTAACAGCTCATGATCGGGCCAGAGATTTAGCTCAGTGGTTCCAGCACCTGCCTCGCGAGCACGAGGTCCCTGGTTCGATCCCTGCTAACCATGTACAATAATACCAGGCATGATGACTCACGCCCACCAGCAATCAATACTACATTCCACAGTGCTGGGCCTGGTGGCTCACACCTGTCATCCCAGCACTCGGGAGGCAGAGGCAGGAGGATTGCTGAGTTCTAGGCTTGCCTGGGCTCCATAGTGAGCTCAGGACCAGGCTGAGCTACAAAACGACACCCTGTCTCAAACACACACACACAAAACCAAAACATAAACAGCTCACGATCTACAAAAACACCCCAAGGAGGTTGGGATGAGTGAGAATAAGATCTGAGCCATGGGGCCGGAGGGTTAGCTCAGTGGTTCCGGTGCCTGCCTCGCAAGCACAAGGTCCTGAGTTCGATCCCCGGTAACCACATACAATGCTGGGTGTGGAGACTCACACCCACCAGCAATCAATACCCCATTCCACAGCGCTGGGCGTGGTGACTCACGCCTGTCATCCCAGCACTCGGGAGGCAGAGACAGGAGGATTGCTGAGTTCGAGGCTTGCCTGGGCTACATAGTGAGCTCAGGGCCAGCCTGAACTACAAAGCGAGACCC
>PVIC010019929.1:0-30043 GCA_004025085.1 Thryonomys swinderianus | reverse complement strand
CCCTGAGCTCACTATGGTGCCCAGGCAAGCTGCCGCGAACACAGCAATCCTCCTGTCTCTGCCTCCCGAGTGCTGGGATTACAGGCATGAGCCACCACGCCCGGCATTGCGGTGTTGATTGTTGGTGGGCGTGTCTCCATGCCCAGCATTATATGTGGTTACGGGGATCGAACTCAGGACCTTGCGCTTGCGAGGCAGGTGCCGGAACCACTGAGCTAACCCTCCGGCCCCATTTTTTTTTTTTTTTTTGAGACAGGATCCCATTTTGTAGTTCAGGCTGGCTCTGAGCTCACTATGTAGCCTAAGCAAGCTTCGAACTCAGCAATCCTCCTGTCTCTGCCTTTCGAGTGCTGGGATTACAAGCGTGAGCCACCACACCCGGCACTCATTTTAATGATTCTTAATGAATTCTTTCTTTAAATAAACTTGTTTGAATTTGATTTTTTCCCCTTGAGACAGCAGAGTTAGGAATTCGGCTTTTCAGATGTCAGTTGGCTCTTCCTTGTGTTCAGAACTTTGACAGAGTTGTTACCATCAGGTGGAAGTTCTAGGAGGCTTAGTGTGTACCGGTTTCTATACTGCATAATTTACATAAATTCTCCTTTAGTTTTGCAGCAAGAACTTGGAGATCAGGGAAAGGATTTAATGCAGTGGTTCTGGTATCTGCCTGGCAAGTGCAAGGTCCCAAATTTGATCTTGGGTACCAATCCCACACACCTGTAATCCCAGCACTCAGGAGGCAGAGTCAGGAGGATTGCTGAGTTTGAGGCTAGCCTGGGCTACATAGGGTAGAGCACAGAGTCAGCTTAACTACAAAGCAAGACCCTGTCTAAAGAAAAAAAAAAAAAGAACTTGGAAGTAAATGTCATTATTGCCTCCTGTTATCACTCTCTTTAGTAAGAAAACTTTGTCTCAAAGAACTTTCTTCATCTGCTCAAGGTCACACAGCCAGTATGACCTGGACAGGGAGACTATGATCCTGGCAGCTGGGCAAAATTATGAAGCTACGTGGGCACCAACACTTACAAATACCTATCTAGACAGATTAAGGTTCTGATGATAATCTACACATGTAGTGGTGTGTACCTCAAGATATAGGAGAAAGACTGCCTTTCACTGGGAAATGGCCAAAACAATCTTTCTTTATGAATTATGTTTTTAAAATACACAGAGATGTAAAGATAGGGTGAATACTGTGAAGTATACAAAGAAGTTGGGAGTCAGAGGCAAGGACTGTAGCTAAAAAGGTTTATCGTGAGGGCTTCTTCAGAGTGGAGATGTCCTCTATTTTGAGAGAGCTAAAAAGGGAGACAGGAATGTATGGTAGATTCCAAAGAAGCATTTTTTTCAATTCCCATAGGTGGCAGGAAGTCCCAGCTTCTTCAAATGGTCCCTCTGTGACCTACTTAAAAAGAAAAAAAAAGTACACACAGCAGCAAATATTTGCAGTTATGACCTGGGGCAGCTTGCACAGGAAGACAGAAAGAACTGGGAGTCTTGCCTAATCCTGTTGGGATACACTCGCCTATTGACTTTTCTGACCAGTTTAATGCATACTAAGTATATCTAACAGTACTGGGGTTAAGAAAGACCGTTTAGGAAGTGATAGGTATAGTTAGTGACCTGAGGCTTTGAAGACATAACTATATAAGCGGAGGAGTATTCAATTTCTATTATACTGTACATTATGTGCCATCTAGTAATTTGGAGAATGAAAAGTTCCAAATCTCTCAGTAAATTTATAGCTAATCCAAGGGCTTATCAAAACTATGGCATCTAAGGGCCAGGGATTTAGTTCAAGGGATACCATGCCTATCTTGGAAGCACAAGGTCCTGAATTTGATCCCTGGTACTACACCAAAAAAAAAAAATCCTAAAGCATCTGAAAAAAAAATGAAATCTATTGAACAAAAGAACTAAGAAATCTACTTTGAAAACTACAACATTCTGAAAAAAGAGAACAAAGATGATAAAAAATGGAAGGCATCCTTTGTTCCCAGGTAAAAAGAACCAATATTTTGGCTATACTTCCAAAACTACTATATAGATTCAATACAATCCTGATTGAAAGTCCAGAAGAATCACAGAATTAGAGAAAACATTCCAAAAAAATCCTCTGAAAGCAAAAGAGATCTAGAATAGCAAAAGCAATTTAGGCAACAAGGACATAGGAAGGGGTATCCCAATCCCCAATTTGAAACTATACTACAAAGCCACCATAATAAAAACAGCATGGTACTGACAAATAAATAGACCTGATCAATGGAAGAGACTAGAGGATGCACAAACAATTCCAGACACACTAAGCCACTTCATTTTGAGAAAGAATCCAAACACCTTCAGTGGAGGAAAGATAACCTCTTTAACAAGTGGTGCTGGAAGAACTGGGTTTCAACCTGCCAAAGAATAAAAGTAGACATATCTGTCACTATGTGCTAAACTAAAATTGAAGTAGACCAGAGACCTAAATATTAAAACAGAGTTACTAAGCCGGGCATGGTGGCTCACGCCTATAATCCCAGCACTCGGGAGGCAGAGACAGGTGGATTGCTGAGTTTGGGGCTTGCCTGGGCTACATAGTGAGCTCAGAGCCAGCCTGAACTACAAAGCGAGACCCTGTCTCAAAAACAAAACAGTGCTATTAAATCT
Organism: Thryonomys swinderianus; assembly: GCA_004025085.1. NCBI lineage: Eukaryota > Metazoa > Chordata > Mammalia > Rodentia > Thryonomyidae > Thryonomys > Thryonomys swinderianus. The sequence continues at coordinate 27,394 of PVIC010019929.1, read as the reverse complement.
GCTGGAAGATAAGTGTGGTAGAACTGTTAAAGATAGTGGTGTAGGAAAAGACTTTATGAACAAAACCTCTATAGCACAAGAACTAGAAGAAAGAATCAATAGTTGGGATCTCATCTCATTAAAAGGTTCTCCACAGCAAAAGAAACCATCAACAGAACAAAAAGTCAACCTACAAGTTTGGAAAAATAATTTACCAGCTCTCCCTCAAAGGACTACCATCTAGAATGCGTAAAGAACTTTAAAAGATCAGCCCCCTTCAATGTAAAGACCTAACTTAAAAGTGCGCATCTGGAGCTGGAGATTTAGCTCAGTGGTTCTGGTGTCTGCCTAGCAAGTGCAAGATCCCTGGTTCAATTCCTGGTAACCACATACAACAATACTAGGTGTGGTGACTCGTGCCCATGAGTAATCAGTACAACATACCATAGTGCTGGGTGTAGTGGCTCACGCCTGTGATCCAGCACTTGGGAGGCAGAGGGAGGAGGGTTGCTGTGAGTTTGAGGCTTGCCTGGAGTGCATAGTAAGCTCAGAGCCAGCCTGAACTACAAAGCGAGACCCTGTCTCAAAAAAAAAAAAAAAAAGGCATCTGAAATAGACATTTTTCAGATGAGGAAGCAAAAGTAGCAAATAAACATATGAAGAAATGTTCTCCATCACTGGTTATTTGAGAGATGCCAATACAAATAACACTGAGATTCCATCTCACTCCACAAAGAATGTCTGCTATCACAAAATAAACCAACAACAAACACTGGTGGGGTTGTGGAGAGAAACTCTTCTCCACTGTTGGTGGGAATGTGAACTGGTACAACTGCTGAGGAGATCAGTGTGGAGATTCCTCAAAAACCTGGGATCAGAGGTCCCATTTGACCCTGCTATTTCCCTGTTAAGTATATACATGAAAGATTTAAAAGAATCATACCACATCAGCATAGAAGTCCTCTCTATTTACAGCAGCTCAGTTTGGAATACCTAAATCTTGTAAACAGCCTCAAAGCCTGTTGACTGGTGAGTGGATAAAGAAGATACGATTTTTCTTATAAAATAGAGTACTACACAGACATAAAGAAAGGTAAATTTGGGACATTTATTTCTAAATGGATGTACCTTGAGGCTATTATAACACAATGTATTAGTTTTCTAGTATGAAAAAAGTAAATGAGTTCCAAAATGTTTGATTGGTATTATAAAATAGGAAGAAAATGTTCAAAGGGGGAAGGGGAACTGAGAGGGGGGCTGGGCAAAGCAAAGAAGGAAAAGAAAAATTTGATAATAAAAAGGCAAAAATCGAAACAAAGCTTATGTATAAGGGGGTAGAGAATTGAAGAAAGGACAAGGTAATGGGAAAAAACAAGAATCAAGATATATATAGGCACAAATTCTTGATGATGAATGTGATCATAATGTATTCCTAAAATGTATCAATAAGCTCAATAGAGGAAAAAAAACTCACTCCCCTCCCACCTTGCTCCCTCTCATAAATATATGTATGGATTTACATGCATGTACACACCAGGGGAACAAAAACCCAGAATGAGTCCTCAAAGGAGGTGCACAAAAATAACCTATATTTAAAGATCAAAATATTACAAATTACTTATATGGAAGAACAAGAAATATCAATAAAAGTATTAATGCTATGAAGAGAAAATTATTAAACTCACAATTTCTGAGCAATTAGGATCCTAGCTCAGGTATTTCCAGAACTGTAATTATTTTTCCATCATCAGCTCCATACTGGAGAAAAAAGGCTGAATTTTTATGAGTGAAAGGTGACACAAATGGTTTAATCCCCAGCGGTGGTCACTTGTTAAAAAGAAAGTGCTCAGAAAAAGCTGCATAACGTGCTAGAGAAAGAACAGTTGTCAATCATGTCAATGCATGAAAGCAAACTTTTCTACACACTTTTTGTGTTAAGTCTAAGCTTACAGAAGTATTGCAGTAATAGTACAGAGAATCCCCAAAGGGCCACTTACCCAGATTCGGTTATCAACTTTCATCGCCACAAAAGAGTTATCAATGAAGAGACCTCTGATGCAATACTATTAACTAAAGTGCAGAACAGAAACCTTCCAGATTTCTACATTTTTTATACTAATAGATTTGTTTCTGTCCTAAGATCCCATATTGCATTGAATTTGCCTGCCTCTTAGTCACCTCAAATCTGCAACAGAGCCCTGGTCTTTCCTGTTTTCTATGACCAAGGGCTTTTGAAACACTGTTAGTCAGTTATTTTGAAGACTGTTCTTCAATTTTTGCTTTGTCTGATGTTTTCATATGATCATTTGGAGATTACAAATTACTTAGACTGATACTTCACAGAAGATGCAGCCTTTCCCATGCTTGATACCAGATCTATTATTAGTACTTATTAGTCATGATGTTAACCTTTACTGAGATGGTGTCTTCCAAGGCTGTTCATTCAAAAACTATTCCTTTTTTCACTTCTATTATTATTTTGGAGGAGACACTTTGAGACTACATACATATCCTGCTTTTGTTGAGTTTTATCCACTATTTTAGCATCCATTAGTGGATTTCATTTCACAGCAGTGACTACTGAAGTTTCCCAGCAATGATTTTATATTTGTAATTTTGTATTACTATGTAGTCCCTTCTTGTATATCTATAATTGTATTATTTAAATTATAAGGAAGAATTGGTTTACCTTTCTATTTCTTTACGTCAACACAGGTGGTGGCTATTTATTTTATTCTTTTTTTAAATTGAATTCTTTATTGGTACAATTTATATACATCTCAAAATCACATATAACATTGGGAAATTTATACCAGTATATGCCATAAGTTAATTCTCATTTTTACCCATATCCCTACCCACCCCCCTCCTCCCCCCTTTATACATGCTCTTTTATTTTTTTTCTGTATCATATTTATTCCTTCCCCTCAGGAGCTGTGCAGTGAGGAGTAAGACATAGAGGTAACTCATAAGCTCAAAGTATCCAGTATAGAATCTAACAAACCTTTTTATCTTATTTACTGTGTTTAATACTGATATTGGCATTTATTGTATTATGGTAACAAACATGTTGTGATTGTTCTGCTCAAATACCTATTTTATTCTTAATATTACATCTAACTAGGAGGCCCTTGCTGCTCAAGACCATTTAGATTCCTGAGTTCCATTCTTTTTGCTTTATCTTCTGTCCCCTGTTTTTTTTTTTTTGTATCTGTTACTTTCTAAAATTTGCAGGTGCCCATCTTGAATGTCCCTTACCCCAACCCTGTAATCAAATAGTAATCAATGTCCTTTGATTTTTTTCTCTTGAAAATTGATATTTAGAAATGACAGTAGGATACTGAGTGTCTTCACTGCTGTCGGGGAAATCAGTACATTTAGTCTCTTCCATGATGAGAGCTACCAGGGAATAGAGGTTCTTACATTAACTCACACAGACATGGACATCCATATTTCTGTGTATTTCCCCATCTATCTATCATCTATCTATCTATCTATCTATCTATCTATCTATCTATCTATCTATCTATCTATCTATCTACCTACCTACCTATCTATCTATCATCTATCTCTCTCTCCATATTGATACTTCCATCTATAACCCTGAAACAGAGTTCATTCTAACTTTTCCCCTTTTTTTACTCAGACAGAATTCTGACTCTTGTGATTTATAGTCATTACTCATTCCACTTTACTATTCAGATAAATTAGTTTCAGAACTCTACCAATATGCTGATGTAAAGAAATTCACTGATTCCAGTGTTTGTATACAGTTCTTTTTTGTCTTTAGCTTACAGTATTTTGTCAAAACATGGTTTTCCAAAGTTCTTTATGCCTCTCCCATTATTCCCCCACTTCCTTCGATGTGATTTCATGGATGATTTGTAAAATGCAATTATAATTCTCTGTTACCCATTGTGTTTTATCTTCCCCTGCAACTTGGAGTAGACTTTTTTAAATTATAGGGGGAAATACACCATTTGTGATATATAGTTATGTAGATCTTGATAAATGCATGAAGTCATGTATCAACCTCTGTGGTCCCACACAAGACAGTTTCTCACCCTCATCTTTCTGTGTCATCTTTGCATAGAAAACTCTTCCCCTTGACTCCACGCCAATGACTCTCCCTGCTGCTTCGACTTAAAATTAAATACAGTATTTTAGACCCTGCTAAAAATGCATCTGAAAGTCAATACAGTGTAAAAGCTTAATCAGTGAAGATATATGCTTCTATATTAATATTCATATTTGGTCTTTAAAGCTAATTATATGTAAATAAATTTAAAACTGCTCTATAGGTTTTTCTGGTAATTTTTTGTTCTTCACATGCTTATATTTAGAGTCTTTTGGGGAAGTATGCAGGTTTGCCTTTATGCCTATATTTACTGCACAGGAGATGTGCCCTTTTCAGTGCACAATACGAGGAGACCCATTACTGCTGTACACATTAGTCGTGATGCTAACCGATATTGTAGCCACATAGCTGTGCTTTATAAAACTTCCTCTGAGAAAAAGGATCCTCTGCAACCCAGTTTCAGGCACCCACCTGCCTGTCGGAAGTGTACATTTATGATCACATTAATCATTGAGTATTTGTACCTGTACATGATATATCTTGATTTTTATAAACTTAGCTCTTGAAATTCCCCATTATTGCCTTTCCAGGCTGGCAGTGACAACCCATAAGCAAGATTCCTCAGTAACTCACAGTGAGCACGAAAAGACTTCCTTTTTCTTATCTCACTTCTGATCTTTCCTTGCCATTTTGTACTTTCGTTTTTTAAAGGAATGTAAGATTAGAGAGGAGGGAACTCTGAAGTGTCACAACCTTTTTATCCTAAGAACCTTTGACTTGAGTCCACAGAAAATAAGCAAATGTTGAAGACAAGGAAAGTCATTTCAGGGTCTTATCTATCCCTTATAGAATGTTAAACCAAACAGTGGTTACTCTGCCAGCTGTAAACATTCTTAGAGCAGCTGCCACTCTTAAAGAGGACGATAGGTTCCCAGCACTTTCTGGTGAATGCCCCATTGTAGCCAGGCCAATGAAAGGTTGACCAGACAGCTGGATCCTTTATGGAGACAGATCTCTGGTTTGCAGACTAGTAGAAACTGAAATGATAACTGATGGGTCATGGCCAGGGTGACTGTTTGGTGGATACTCAGTGGTTCCTTAGTGGAGGCTGAGTCTCAGAAGCCCAATTAGGTAACCAACAGAAACATCTCCACTCCACTATTGCCCTTACTTACACTTCTCATGATTTCCCTCTCTCTGCTAGCGAGTTAGAAACCCCAATCTTTTTTCCAACTTGCCAGGAGTTCATTTAAAACTCCTTAATTAGAGTACCTCATTCCAGGTCAAGCTGAGATACCTTACAACTGTTTGCCTTTCACAGAACAGGAACTAGAGAAGTGATTTATACTTGTGCCTCACATATGCTAACTAGAAGTAAAAGAAAGGGTTTTAGCAGGCCTTTCTCTTCTTCCATACGCACGTATAAAGCTGATAGTTGTGCCTTTACAAACATGTAAATTCTAGTTGCTACACAATGGGTATAAATTTAAGCTGTGAGCTTCAGAGACATAGACATTTTAGATTGGACTTTGAACAAAGTGTACCCTTGTCCAGAACGGATAGCTTAGGTAATTAGATATGTAACAGAAATGCCTTGGAGGCTTTTCAACCTAGAGCTCAGGTCAAGATTTCTCCAGGCCATTTACTTGACTCTGTCTCTAGAAATGATCTCTTTTGCAAGCTGGAAAGTGCTGTTCTTTGATCTACTTTCCTTACTCTCTTTCAAAAGTTCTTCTAAAAAATGGTTTAAAACCCTTGAGTATTGGTTTGCTAGTAATGCTTCCTCCTTTAAAATAGGACTGTTACAGCTGGATTGTAACTTGTGCTTTACAAAAATACCTCTTAGAAGATGTGTTTTTTTAAAAAATGGAGTATTACTCTGCCATAAAGAATGACAAGATTCATTCATTTATATGCAAATACCAGATCTTTTCTTTGATACGAGCACCTATAGAGGTAAAGGAGCTCTAGAATGTATGATAGGTTTTTTTTGTTGTTTTGTTTTGTTTTTTTGCCTTTTGGAGATTGGGTCTCGCTTTGTAGTTCAGGCTGGCCCTGAGCTCACTATGGTGCCCAGGCAAGCCGCCGCGAACTCAGCAATCCTCCTGTCTCTACCTCCCGAGTGCTGGGATTATAGGCGTGAGCCACCACGTCCGGCATTGTGGTATGCGGTGTTGATTGTTGGTGGGCGTGTCTCCACGTCCAGCATTATATGTGGTTACTGGGGATCGAACTCAGGTCCTTGAGCTTGCGAGGCAGGCGCCGGAACCACTGAGCAACCCTCCGACCCGATAGTTTTTTTTTTTTATTGGTACAATTTATATACATCTCAAAATCACATATAATATTGGGGAATTTGTACCAGTATATGACACAAGTTAATTCTCATTTTTATCCATATCCCTACCCACCCACACCTCCTCACCTCCTTTATACATGCTCTTTTATTTCTTTCTGTATCATATTTATTATAGAATGAGAAATATCCAAAAGGAATTTGGTGTGGGAACATAATGAGGGGAAGGAATAAATACGATTTGGAAAAAAATAAAAGAGCATGTATATAGGGGGTGAGGGGTGTGTGGGTGGGTAGGGATGTGGGTAAAAATGAGAATTGACCTGTGTCACATATTGGTACAAATTCCCCAATTTTGTGTGTGATTGTGAGCTATGTATATAATGTACCAATAAAGTTTGCTGAATAATGCAAAAAAAAAAAAACAGTCCTAGAACTAAGAGTATGAGTTTCTAGGGAAGGTAAGGCTCTTAAGAGGTGGCTAGTATGACCCAGCCTATCTTCTGGTTTCTCTTCAGAGACTAGCCACCTGATCTGGAGAGAAGTATCTCCAGGATACCTTGAGGACATAAAAATCAGGTAGAATTTAAAAGGAAAGCCAATTTATTTCTCTTGTATCAGATGGGAAACTCAAAGTCAAAATCTCTTATTCTTTTGGAATGCATTCATAAGCACTGGAAAATATTCAGTCCTCACATATTAAAAAGAGCAGTTTCTGCACCCATGCATGGCCTACTTACCCCTACAGTTAAAGTGAAATGCAAAGGAAAGTATATGAATTATACTATTTTACAACTAGAATCAACTGTAAGAACAGAGAAAAATTGTCATAATTATCTTCAGACTTTCTTTGTGTTAAGAAGTAACTCTTACTTGTGTTCAAAATATAAATGTAATCTACAGGAAAACCAAATGCTTCTGTTCCTGAAGGCATCCCCTGTTACTAAGTCTGATATTTAACCACCCTTAGGATCCTGAGGACAGTGTTTCCAAGGAACCCTTTGGAAAGTCTCATCCATTATTACTGAGACTAAGGCTTTTCCCAACTTTTTCTTTGGAGTCTGAAGTCTCCCCTCCTCACCCTGTTAAGTCCAAGAGTGAGGCTTCTACACCAGCCATAACTGAAACTTCTACTCGGCTACATCTATCCTGAACTGATTTTGTTCATGCCCTTCGACATATATAACTCTTTTTTTTTTTTTTTTGAGACAGGGTCTTGCTTTGTAGTTCAGACTGGCCCTGAGCTCACTATGTAGCCCAGACAAACCTCAAACTCAGCAATCCTCCTGCCTCTGCCTCCTGAGTGCTGGGATTACAGGCGTGAGCCACCATGCCCAGCACTGTGGTATGTGGTATTGATTGCTGATGGGCGTGAGCCACCAAGCCCAGCATTGTAGGTGGTTACCGGGGATCAAACTCAGGACCTTGTGCTTGTGAGGCAGGTGCTGGAACCACTGAGCTAGATCTCTGGCCCGAAATATATAACTCTTATAAGAACTAAATAGAAAATCTGCACATTGTTGTGTCCAGGTGTCCTTTTCTCTCAGTAACCTAAAACAGATCATACAAGATCTAAGAAAGTTTTAGATGGCCCTAATAAGCACATTGAAGCCCCTAGAGGACTCACTCAGATGTATGAACTTCACATGAAAGATGAAATGTTACTCCTGAATCAATATTGATTTTTAACAATAGACAAATAGAAATGCAAGCTATCATTCACTGCATTTGGGGATAAGTTTCATATTGTTAATTTTAGAAAGTCAGAAGACAGGCAGCCAGGAAAGTAGCCAGTTTCTACTGGGCTTCAACTATGTCCTTATACAACCAATGGGAGATTGGAATAAAAGAAATTTTTAGACATGTATTCTTCAAGTTCTAAAAAACGATGAGAACTAAAACCCTTCTATAATTGTAAGTTTAAGTTGTTCATCAGGAAATGGATGAGAATGCCTCTCCTTTCTTGAATCATTAATAAAAGACATTGATAAAACATAAATCCCTAGCTCCCAGTTTGATACAAGGACAGATTTATTACCAGTCAGCCCTAGATATTAAGGAAAAGCTACAAAAGAAAGCTTTTGTTCCAAATAAATCATTTAATACTTTAGTGAGGATTACCTCCTTGATGTTTTCTAATCCCAAAGAAAATAATAACAATGAGACTAAGAGAGTGGTCACTATAATTTTGGCTTTAAATATAGACCCTACATCTAATTCTTAGAGCTCCAAGAAAAGCTTGACAACTAAACTCATGTGCTACCTCTGTGGAAAGCCAGGTACCTTTAGGAAACACTGTTATAAGAGATGTCTGGGCCATGATTGCCAAAGTAACCACTGGAAGTCAGACAGCCCCCTGAGTCACAGGCCTCAGAAACCAGACCCATCTTACCAGATGGTACAATAAGACTAAAGGGCCCTGACGCAGTCTTTGCCTTCTTTCATTGACCAGGGTGACAGTTCCACAGAGAAACCCCAGGTAATCATGACTATGAAGGAAAAAATCAGCCTACTGCTAAACTCTGGTGAATGTCTCTCAATCCTTCTGTTTAATCCTAGGCTTCCTTCCAATTATCATACTTCAATAAAGGGAGTCACTAGAGAAGATGTAGCTTGCTATTTCTCACAACCCCTAGGCTGTAAGTATGACAGCTGTCGCCTCAGCCATTCTTTTAAATTATGCCTAGAGGTCTAAGAGTGCTCAGAGTTCCCCTTCTGGAGAAAGAATACCTTTTCTTATTTAAATACTATGATATACATGCACATAGGTAAGGTACACCCCTCTGTAGAGACAAAATAAATCCTAAAATAAGGGCAGCCAAAAGTAAAATAAAAACGGTTAAAGTCACTTTCACAAGAGTGAAAAGTTTTTATTTCTTCTGATTCTTACTATAAGAGATCTTTTTTACTGACCTATAAAAGTTCTGACTAATCTTATTTATTGTTATAAACTTTAAAATAATAGAAGGGTTATTATAATTCAAGTGGGCCAAACAAATCAGAGTGTACTCTAGCTTATAAACAACTGTCTAATGTGAGTTAGTTCATCTGTCTGATCACTTATAACCAGTTACAATGTTTACAATGTTATGATGTTGTCTGAACTCAACAATCTTTTTCTTTTTGCCTTTTTGGAATTTTAGGATGTTTGTCTAGAACTTAGGCTGACTTGCAGTTCAGTGTTATTAGATTTGAGGACATGCTTTTGCACAGGTTCCCTGTGGATCAAAATGGTATTGAAACTAGTTTTACATATACAAGTCATAGTGTTGTCCTTGTGTAATAACTTGGGAGTCTTGCTTCAGTCAAAAAATAATGTTAATCATTATGACTGGGTTCTCATGTGTCATCTAAAATTTGTTAAGACAATTAAATGGGAACCCCTTGGGCTTGAGAAAACTCCTGGACAGGACTCTCTTGGTGAATAAAAGAGCAGCTGTCTCAAGACATCTTATTCCAGGATTTATTCACTGATGGGACCTCAATAGTTTCCATAGCCCTATTATAATACACTCCAATAAACACTGATATACATATTTTTATATTTTGTTTATATTGTCATCAAAATTTTAAGTTTTGTATAGATAAAACAGTATTTATATAGATAAAGCATAGTATTTATAAGGATAAAGCATAGTTTTATATAGATAAAGCATAATATTATTAAAAGTTGCCCTTGGGACAGAGATTTACCTCAGTGGTTCCAGTGCCCACCTAGCAAGAGCAAGGTCCTGAGTGTGATCCCTGGTAACCACCTACAACGACACCTGGCATGGTGACTCACATCCACCAGCAATGAGGACCACATACCACAGTGCCAGGCATGGTGGCTCATGCTTGTAATCCCAGCATTTGGGAGGCAGAAGCAGGAGGATTACTGAGTTTGAGGTTTGCCTAGGCTACATAATGAAGTCAGGGCCAGCCTGAGCTGCAAAGAGAGACCCTGTCACAAAGCAAGCAAACAAACAAAACAATAACAAAACAAAAAGTTGCCCTTAGTGCAAAACTAAATTAAGAGACAAAGGTTTCCGTATTGCTGTAACATCCATTCTTGATAATCTTATGGTATATTAAAAATATTCATGCCTTCTATGTATAAGTCTTCTAAGATGTAAAACTAGAATTGTTTATGATGATAATTTTTTGTTAGATCTCTGCTTTTTTCTCTTGTGCTCTAGCTACAGTTGATAAGAAGCATATGTCAAACAAGCATGACACTATCAGTCAAATGATAGTTTTTCAAACAGCTTATGTGATGTATATACTACATATGTGTCACCAAACCTAGAGACACTAAGAAACTGAGAAGTCTAGAAAATGTCACACACGTCAGTGACATTCTATTCAAAGATAACAAATTAGATGAAAACTTCTTTGTGTACTAGATAAGGTGATTAACTAAAAAGCTACTCTGTATTAAGATACTTAATTGTGTTTCAGATATTATCAAGATTGCCATGTTAAATTGTTTTCTCTATAAAACTTTACAATTACTGTGTGTTAACATTCTATGGGGTTTTGACTTCTGTAACAACCATAACTGATTTTTTAAAAAACAGGCCTCAGGCTATACTTTATATTTTAAAGTATTTAATATCCAAATCAAATTGTAATGGCTAAACTCATTGCTCCCACTGCAGTACTGATTTAACTGAGCTCCTCTTTTGGGTGTTCAACAACTAAAATTTTGAAACCAGAACTACAGAGGTAACTGAGCTAAGAGAATAGTATTTTGTCCCTGGCCCTCCAAAGTCAGCAAGGACCCAAGATATAAGAGAACCTTCTCTACAGAATCTTAAAACATTGGTAAGTTACCTAATCTCCCAAGCAGGGAGACTGCTGATCCCCAGAGGTCCAGAATCAACAAAAGAGGGTCACCAGAAGAGTGAAGTCTTCCATACTTTCACAGAAAGACCATGATCATCCTGGCAGCTTACATGGATAAAGGAGTTGCAAGCTCCATCTGTGGTTTTAAATGTAATGCCAGAGACTTACCTGACTTTGAGAGGCAGCAAGAGGTTAAATTTGACTCACACAGGTCTCATTTGAAGTTGGTTTTAAACATCCAGCAGAAAAGTATAACTAAAGACAATATAAGAAAACAATACCATGGTACTGAAAGCTAGATATAAAAAGGGGCTCTGATCACTGACCCCTTCAGACAGTTCCAGACACTGGTAGCTAACCAGTTATGATATTTTTAGCTTATTCCAGACACTGGTAGCTAACCATTGCTATGATTGTTATAATTTAGCCAGATATGTGATATTTTTAGCTTATTCCAGACACTGTAAACCAACCATTGTTATGATTCAGTGAGGCTAAAAATCTACAGTAAGAACTATAAAAGTTCAGCAAAACCCTTTAAATTCTTTAGCTAAAATTAGCCTTCAAGACTACCAAATTCTCTACTTCCATATACTAAAATTTAAAAATTTGTGATGAAATATCATAATCTCCATCAGTAGAGGGAACTAAGCCAATTAGCTATAATCCTTACTTTAGTCTCTTAAGAACAGTTCTAGTTGTGGTTCTTGGCCTAGCCTACTTTTTCATTCAAATGTTCATGCTTCAATGATATATATTTAAATATATATTCATTAACTTCCCCTTTAAGATTTTTTTGTTTGTTCTTGCCTATAGGCAGCTAAACTCCAACAACAAATGTGCAGAACTTCTTTTTGTAAGATCCACTAGATTGACCTTGTAGAAAGTTCATAACTGCTGAACTACAACATGATTTCTTTCTGAGGTCCTTTTATTTGACTCCGTGCTATCTCTGACTGCTAGTTACAACTATGACCCTGCTTGGCCTGAAATGGTCATTGCCCTTGCCCTCTCATGGCAGTGTGGGATGTCTCTTCAGATACAGAAAATATTATGTACAGCTAAGGTAAGTAGAAATATTATAAATAGTCACATAGGTATGGACCCTCAATAGACTCAATGCAAAAGATATTAATAGTAGACAATGTAAAGTGAGATGAAAGACAAGTGATTAGCAGAATGACAATTAGCAGAAGACAAATCAGAGATATGCAATATTTTTAGCTTATTAAAAATCTTTAAAATCACTTATAATAATCAAAACACTGTATCTTTCTATTCCCCAAAGCAATTTCTCAATATGAGATTTCTGGTGGTTGCCAGCAGTGGTTAGATAAACATGAAACAATGAAAATAAACTCATTCTTTTGGGAATGCTGTGTCCTTGAAGTGTAATCAAGCACAGAAAGTCATGTAGGAAGGATAAATTTCTAGTTGTGGTGGTTCAGATGCTGTGTGATTCTGTGTAACCTACTACATCATACATGAATTTTGTCATATGTAAGATAAGCCACATAATTCATAACTATTAAGATTGTTACAATAAGTAAAAAGGTTCAAGCACATGGAGCAACTAATACATATATGTAATAAAACAATAATAATAAAACAATAAAACAATAATAGCTATATTATACAATGTATTTTCTAAGGTAATAGGGAAAAATCTGGCTAAAGAAAATAATAATAATATTTAATAATTACAACCCCACATATATAGTCTTTTAAGAATAAGTACCATTTCAAAGCACTGCCACATGGTTAGTTGATTCAAATAAACCAAGAAGTGTTACTTCAAAAACAAGGAGTGCCAATGATTCTGGCATCTGCCTGGCAAGTGCAAGGTCCCAAGTTTTTTTCCTGGTAACCACACATCACACTGCCAGGTGTGGTGGCTCACACCTGTAATCCTAGCACTTGGGAGACAGAGGCAGGAGGACTGCTTTGAGTTCGAGGTTAGCCTGGACTATACAATGAGTTCAGGGCCAGGCTGAACTACAAAGCGAGACTCTGTCTCAGAAAAAACAAACAAAAAAACAAGGAACTATGTGCTGATAAATCTAAAATTTTCTCTGCCTTGGGCCCCCACAGGCTGTGAAAATTTTGAGAAAACTGGAGTCACAACTTTTTCATCATTAATTCTCTAGGGCTTTGTACCAGTAGTCACAAGAAAACCCTCTTAACTTGAAAGAGTAATATATTTAAAAGTAGGTCTGGAAATGTCCTAGGTACTTTTAACATGTCCACATTTTAGTACTTTGAGAAAGTTTCAAAGTTTATTCAAGATTAGGAATAATAAAATGTATAGTTCCTTTGAACTCATACTTTACATAAACAAAACGTTAGGTATTTTATATAAAGGTACAAAGTTAAACATTATCTTAGGTAAGTTTCTAGCTTGAGATAATGATAAATTCACAAAGGAGGTAGGAAACCTCACTCAGGTCCTCAAACTAACTCCTTTCTCTTTAACAGTGGGATACAATGCAAGAAAATGGGAGAAGCTCCTTTTCCATATTGTACATGTGAAATCAAGAGTAGATTTAGTGTTTTGAGGTCTTTAAAGATGCTAGGTCCTCCACATCCTAGAGTTGTCCCCAGAAGGGAAGTAGCTGAGTCCAGCAGCTGAGTGGCCAGAGGGAGCTGGGACCCATGGGTCCCAGAAGGCTCAGTGTCAGATCTCTGCAGAGCTGTCAGAGCAGAGCCAGAGGTACACAGCCCAACTTCTCCCTGGAACCAAAGCAGCACGCAGCAGAGGCCTTTGCTATAAGGCGACCTCACCTTAAACTCCAGGCTGGTTAGCTTTAGGAAACATGAGCTACCCGATGCGCCTAGAGATATCAACCAACTCGGCAAAGGGCTTAGAAAAACTACGATGTTTAGAAAATGTTTCAAATTACATTTTTTGTTCAACTGGAGTTTCAAAACTGCTATTTATCCCCCTCTAAACACAATGTGCTGTTACGGAGAACAATCATTTGTCAGGATTGTGCTTTAGGCGTAGTTATATTACGTAATGGTTATGAACCTTGTGAAATGTTACTTCCTTAATCCTACAGATCAAGAACTTGGAAATTAAGGAAGCATTTTTTTTCAGCAGTTCATATCCTTGTCCTACATAACATTATTTAGATCTAGAGGGGTGTCATTTGGCCTGCTCCTGGTATCCTGCATTGAAGCTACTCATAACCCAGCTATGTCAAAGGATAGTTGAGCTTCTTTTTGACTCTTTGAGTCAACTTATCTCAAAGTTAGTTCTTACAAAGGACTCAAATTCATTTGTTTACATTCAGGATCACAAAGGCACAACTGGATACCAAATGCTGCACAAGATTTCTAAAGCTGAACAACAATAACAAAAAGATACAGGTTCTAGCTTTTTCAAATTGAAGACACTTGGGATAATTATACACAAAAAAGATTGACTCAGAATCCTGCTAAGAGAAAAGCAAAGGCCAACATAATTAAACAGAATAAAAGCAAATAATTTTTTTAAAGTTCAGAAACAGCAGATCTGGTACGTTTTGGCAATGTCCCAAATTCATTTCCGATAAACAAGGATGACAAATACTTCATCAACAAAAGTTCCCAAATTAAAAACAAACAAACAAACAAACAAACCAGGAAACAGATCTGAAAGGGGGAAAACACATCCATGGGTCAGAAAGATAACCTTCAGCAGGTTGTACCATCAATGTGTTTTAAGTGGTTTGCTCATTCATTTGTTTTACAGATAAAAGCAAAATCTTTTTTATATTTTGCCTTTAACTTTATCCTCAAAATATTTTTAATGCTCTCATGTTGGGAGACACTAATTGGAGAAGAGGAGGCATTTAATAAATAATCGGTTCCTTCTCTCCTCTTGAGACCATCACACGGAATGAGGATGACACGTGGGAACAGTGTGATGCTGTCTGTCTGCCTACTGGGCAAGTAAAATATGAGCACCAACAGGCACGGGCAGTGTGACACTAGAAAGGAAAATAAGAGAGAACAAGAAGCGTAGTGATTGGTGTCTGCTCACCGCTGAAATATTAAAATGCTTAAGAGCCTTCCTAGAGTAGAGAGAAACAGAGGTGTAAAGAGACCGGATGTGGCCCCTTGAGGAAGGTAAGTAGCCTTGCTCTTCTAAACACAGCTCCACCCCAGTGGACAATGTGAATGGAGTAGCTTGCTGGATCCGAATTGCTCGTCCAGTCCTGAGAAGTGGACAGCCTAGGAGCTCATTAGATGGGGCTCAGCATGCTGGGGAGTCTCAAGGGGAGGGCTCTTCCAAGAACCACAGAGACATGTAACAAGATGAGGACTCAGCCTTCTCAGAAGGTGCCATCCCACTTTCGCCTGGTTGCCTCTCTCCGCTCCTACCTCCCCAAAGCAGAGGCAGTCTGGCATCCAGTGCAGCACCAGTGTTGGGGTCGAAGTGGTCTGAGCAGGTCGACATGGACAATTTCCACGTAGTAAGAGACCGAAGCAGGGTGTTAGTGCCTGAAGTCTGGGGCATCATAAGGGATTTTAGGCCAGAGGATGAAGGAAAGATCATCATGTGAAAGACTAAATATGTGCACCCTCTGCAGTGTTCGGCAAGTTCAATATATTGATTCCAACAGCATTTTCACTTTGAAGTGTAAATATTGGCTGAATGACCTTCTTGAGTCCTCCTGTGTCACTTGGACACAGGCTGAGGGCAGTGACTTTCATTTCCCCTGCCCTCAGGGCTAAAGAGATACCAACTGGTTTATGGACTTGGGCCTTTTCTCTGCATATGGACCTGTGCAGCAGCACAAAGAGAAAGGACACATAGACACACACAGATGCACACACACACACACACATACACACGCACATACATACACACAGAACTAAGGGGAAATCTAGTTTTCTGACACGTGAGAAGAAATGGTTGTATCAAGCCATTCCTGTTTCTCCCCCAGCAACTCTGCAGTCATTTATTGACCAATACTTATGTGTCCGCTGCCACAAATGGAGCAGATGTGAAAATTTAAGTCAAGCTCACACAACTGAACAAGGCACCATTTGCAAAAGGAAACTATTGATTAGCAAAATTTTAATGTTCACTTGAAGACAGCAATTTTTCTTTGGGACACTCACTTCTTAAAATATTGAAAATGAGGCATTTTATTGCAGTTAAATAACTCCATGCCAGTAAACACAGAAAATGCTTATTTTAAAAATCAATCAGCAATAAATGCTGGCGAGGCTGTGGAGAGAAAGGAACCCTTCTCCACTGCTAATGGGATTGCAGACTTGTACAACCACTGTGGAGATCAGTGTGGAAATTCCTCAGAAAACTAGGATTAGAGGTCCCATTTGACCCTGCTATCCCCCTGCCAAGAATATATTCAAAGGAATTCAAAGAATCATATTGTAAAGTCACATGTACACCCATGTTCATAGCAACTCAGTTTGTGATAGCCCAGTCTTGGAAACAACCCAGATGCCCATCAACTGGAGACTGGATAAAGAAGATATGTGTTTTTTGTTTGTTTGTTTGTTTGTTTGTTTTTGAGACAGGGTTTTGCTTTGTAGTTCAGGCTAGGCCCGAGCTCACTATGTAGCACAGGCAATCCTCGAACTCAGCAATCCTCCTGTCTCTGCCTCCCGAGTGCTGGGATTATAGGCATGAGCCACCACTCCCGGCACTGTGGTATGTGGTGCTGATCGCTGGTGGGCCTGAGTCACCACATCCAGCACTGTATGTGGTTACTGGGATTGAACTCAGGACCTTGCGCTTGTAAGGCAGGCGCCTGAACCACTGAGCTAAATCTCTGGCCCAATGTGTGTTTTTTTAAAAAATAAAATGGAGTATTACTCTGCCATAAAGAATAACAAGTTTCATTTATTTGTGTGCAAATAGATACACCTTGAGGACACACTAATAAGTGAAATAAATAGATCACAGATATATAAATATCATATCTTTTCTGTGGTATGAGAACCTGTAGATGTGAGTTCTACAATGTATGATAGATTTAGTAAAATAGGAAATATTCAAAGGGAATATGGTGGGGGAAACACAATGAGGGGAAAGAATAAATATGATTCAGAAAGAAAAAGAAATAGCATGAATACAAGGTGTGGGGGCTGTGGGTGGGTAGGGATATGGTAAAAATGAGAATTAACTTGTCATATATTGGTACAAATTCCCCAATGTTGAGTATGATTGTGAACTGTATATAAAATGTACCAATAAAGAATTCAATTAAAAAATCACTAGTTATACACTATTTTTTTCCACACAGAGCTGACTCACTTTAATATCACTTTTGTGGCATTTTCAAGGCTGGTTTTCAAGTTACATAGCCACATATTAACCACCAATATGTACTACATTTTTCTACTTAAAAATTTTAAATTTTTATTTTTAATTGATAAATAGTAATTCTATATTTACAGGGTAAATGGGATGTTTTGACATATGTCTATATTGTGAAATGATGATACCAGGTTAGTAAGAATATCTGCTACTTCAGGTATTTATCATTTGTTTCTGATGAGAACATTTAAAATGATTGTGCTTACTTTAAACATAGAATAAATTTATTATTAACTACTTCACTATTTTAAAATTACGTATAATAATGCTGATTTTCAGCAATTTCAGGTATAGAAAATATTGCCATAAGCCCTAAAGGAGTGAAGAAAGTATTTCATGAAGGTAATCATAAAGCAAGTATCAACTAGAGAGGGGGAAAAAAGCTTCCCTCAGACCAGAGAAAAGCATAGTTTTGGTGAAATTATATTAATTAGTTTTAAATGAATGATTGGTTAGATGACAGGGAGAAGACATAAAATTGGATATATGACGAAAAGGTTACTTGATTGATAAAAATGCAAATTTCATGTTTAGAGGGAGGAAAAAAGTAGCACATAATCTGCAACTCAAAAAAAGTAAGGGTAAAAGGAATAGGAAGTATAGCACAAGCTCCTTTACAAAAGGACCAAAAATATACACTGCAATGGATTATGATATATTATAATAGGTAAAGCAACAACAAAGAAGATCTTATTTATAATAATGGCCATACATTATCGTAAAAATGTTTGGTGGTATTCAGAGTTTTATAGTTTGAAAATCCACTTAGAGAAAGATCCATTGATGAAAACTGGTGAAATGCATTAGGCTATGTAAACCTCATTATTTTAAATATTTATACTGTCACTGTATTTCTTATTAATGCAAGATTAATTGGATGCAGCTATATGTGATCATTCAAGTTAGTTTTAAGATTTTTCTTATCAGATTTATAGCTAAGGAATGAAGCCTGAATGTAATGTAAAAATGACAGCCTTAGGGCAATGGAAATGAGTTTGAGACAAGAGATAGATGTGTTTTCATAAAATGCTCACATGGGAGAGACACAGTTTTACATCAGTCCACGAGAATCTAGTTAATAAAGATACTTTGCCAGCTCACTACTTGCTACCTTTTGCACATGTACCTCAGTAGTAAAAATGAAAAATTGAGAAATCTATTACCTTTAGTACTGATCAAATGTAAGATTCTGAATATACAATAAAAATCCTGCAAAGGGGCTGGAGGGTTAGCTCAGTGGTTCCAGCGCCTGCCTCGCAAGCTCAAGGACCTGAGTTTGATCCCCGGGAACCACATATAATGCTGGGCGTGGAGACACGCCCACCAACAATCAACACCACATACTACAGTGCTGGACGTGGTGGCTCACGCCTGTAATCCCAGCACTCGGGAGGTAGAGACAGGAGGATTGCTGAGTTTGCGGTGGCTTGCCTGGGCACCATAGTGAGCTCAGGGCCAGCCTGAACTACAAAGCGAGACCCTGTCTCCAAAAAGAAAAAAAAAAAAAAAGAAGAACACTTACACTCAAGTGCACATAAACACACACATTCACAATCAACACATGAGATGAAGACTTAGTTTCTCAAAAGAAGCAAGGCAAATGGACAACAAATATATAAAAAAAGTTAAAGTTTACCAATCATTAGAAAAATCCAAAGTAAAGGTACTATGAAATACTATACGATACCAGTCATCACAGACATCATCAAAGATGAGAAAGAACAAATGTGGTAAGGGTGTAGGGGAGTCTTAAAAACTCTTGGTGGGAGTGTAAATTAGTACGTTCTTATGAAAAACATTATGGAGATCCTTCATAAAACTAAAAGTAGGGTTATCATGTGAGCCCACAATTCCACTACTGGTGAGATACCCAGAAAAGATTAAACCTTTTTACTGAAAAGATGCTTGCTCCCCATGTCTATTATAGCAACACTATTTACCATAGCTAAATTACAGGGTTCAGCTGGCTATCTCTCAGGCAATGAATGGATGAAGAAAATGTGGTATATTTATGCAGTGGAATACAATGGCCATAAAAAGGAATTAAATACTACTGTCACTTGCAGCAGTATGGATGCAACTGGAGAAGATAATATTGAGTGAAACAAGCCAGACACAGAAAGCTAAATATCTTGTCTTCTCCCAGATTTAAGAAAACCAGTACTTCCAGCCTTGTGGAAGTACAGGAGGGTAGCATGGCCCCTAGATGTTGGGAATGACAGGAAGAAGGGTACAGAAGGAAGTGAAGACATTTTAGGCCCTGGGAAGGGTGTTAAGGATGTGAGAGAGTGAAGAACAAAAGAGTTAATAGACCACATTAATGCAAGATGTGTGTAGCCATAGGAATACAAAGAATCCTGCTAATTTATATAATTAGTATGAATTAATAATTTTAATACAAAAATTCTCAGATAAATGATATTAGCAAAACAAAATAGGATGAACCTATTGCTACAGAATACTTTTTAAAATTACAAGAGTTGAATCAGGCATGGTGGCTCACACCTGTTATCCCAGCACTTGGGAGGCAGAGGCAGGAGGATTACTGTGAGTTTGAGGCTAATTTGGGTTACATAGTGAGTTCAGGGCCAGTCTGAACTACAAAGTGAGACCCTGTCTCAAAAAAATCAAAAAATTAAAAAAAATAAAATTATAAGAGTATAATGTATCATATCACTTACTTAAAAAAGTAAATTCCTAACATTGGTTAGAACTGAAAGAAAAATTTCAATATATCTATATCAAGAAATTTTAAGAAATAAAAAACCCAAATGCTATGCTCTTGGAATAATATGCTTCCATACTGAATTACAGGAAACTTACAACCCTGAAATAACTGACATTACTTATTTCTGTCACCTCTGTAGCACTAACACATTTCCATCTTTACCAAATGATTCTTCTTCAGCATTTTAGGAGAACTCCTGACGTACTTCTCAGCACTCCACTTCTGCAGCTGAAAACCTAGTGTTTATTAAGTGTCCATTGAAGCCTTCTGGGTGGTACTGGAAATTGCCTCAGGGATCTTTAAGCTACATTCCAGCCTCCTACCTTGCCCTTAAAATTTTATTTTTAGATAGGGTCTCACTAACTCACCCAGGTTATACTTGAACTTGAAGCCCTCTTGCCTCAGCCTCTCAAGTAGCTGGGATTACAGGAATAAGCAACTGAGTCACAATAGTGAAGTCATTTTTGAGGGCAATCACATGGCAATATGTCTTCTCATCCCAAACCCACCCCCACGCAACCTGACTGAGTCTTTGGAGATAAACACAGTAGGCTCACTAGAAAAACTGTTATTTAGAAATCACTGCACAAAGAATTTGGCCACATTTTTTAATGTACACATTAACAATAATGAAATTTCTTCAGATAAAATATTATAACAATAGGAGTGTATTCAATGTTGAAAGGGAACCATTCAAAAACGTTTTATTGCCAGGCATGTCAGCTCACGCCTGTCATCCCAGCACTCGGGAGGCAGAGGCAGGAGGATTGCTGAGTTTGAGGCTTGCCTGGGCTACATAGTGAGCTCAGGGCCAGCCTGAACTACAAAGCGAGACCCTGTCTCAAAAAAAAAAAAAAAAAAGCAAAAACAAAAAACAACAAAAATGTTTTATTAATGGCCAGGATGTAGCTTAGTGGTGCTGCACCTATCTGGCAAGTGCAAGGTCCTGAGTTGAATCACTTTGTACCAAAACAGTATAAAGTTCTATTAGATCAAACCTACAATTTGAACAAACCATACTGTGGCTTAGAATTCTTAGTTCTAAATAAAACATACTGGTGAATGCTTCGCAAATTTAACATATCTAGAATTTCATGTATTAATTTCTCTACAGAAAATTCATATTTCAAAGTTATTAATTGCATGCAATTATTATAACTTTCTTTTAAAGCAAAGTTCTTCATATATTACATATGAATAAAAATGCACCCAGATACTCAAAGTTTTTGTTGAACTCTTAGTGTAAAGACTCTCATCACAATAACTGGTTGACCTGTCAAGGGACATAATGTGTGCTAACACTGATCCTGGTCAGTTCACACTCAGGTGAGAACTGTGATTTTTTTTTTCCCTTTGCGTTCTCACATGTACACCACTCGGTGGCTAGTCCTGGAGAAACATGTTTTACTGCAGAGCATCTCTAGGATTATTCTTGATTAAAGGCATGTAAGTCAAGACAACTTAGAGTTTAAGCAATAACTGGGAAATGTTTTCCTTATTTCTTTGTGTTAGACCTTTGTGACAAATATTCGAAAAGGCCAGAACAGCTTTTTGTCTGGGTTCTAATTACTATTCTGAAATATCACACACTTAAAAAGTAGTTATGCTGTGCTTCTGAGGTAGAGGTGAATTTTGTTTTGTTTTTTGAGACTGGGTCTCGCTTTGTAGTTCAGGCTGGCCCTGAGCTCACTATGTAGTCCAGGCAAGCCTCGAACTCAGCAATCCTCCTGCCTCTGTCTCCTAAGTGCTGGGATGACAGGCGTGAGCCACCACGCCTGGCTAGAGGTGAGTTTAAGACTGACTAAACTCATGCAGTAAAGATGGCACTTTGTACCCACGTAGCTCTGTGCTCTCCATGCTTTGCCCAATTATGTGTAGGTATCAGTTTAATGAGATATGAAGATGAACTTTTTACAACTGAAGCCAGTTTCTCAGATCAGCACACCATGCTTTCTGTCTTGGTTGCTTTCCAAAGTTTATATTAAATAATTGCTAAAATTTAGTTTATGTTCCCAGATTTTTAACAAATCTATGAGCAGGGCCAAAACACTGAAACAAAACAGGAAGCTTCTTATAAAGTACACTGTAGAAACAGCTGTGAGAAGAAATAGTGTCTAGGGGGCTTCCCCTGACAGCTCATGGCTACCAGACCTTAGCTATAAAGCTATTTGTGATCAGCATGGAGAAAGTACCTACTCTGCACCAGGACTGGGCTATGATGGGCAGGGTAGATGCTGTGTAAACTACTGACCCTCAAGAAGCCTGTTCCCCCAGAAGGGGCTGGTGCGGTGGAAGTGCATGGGTGCATTGGGTACTTACTTAGTAGCTCAGGAATGGCTTCCCTGGTGACATGGCTTACATATAAAACTCTATTATGGATTATATAACTATATCTGGAGTTAATAAGGGACACATTTTTAAAACTTAACTTAGAATTTGGAGTTAATTTACTTCAAAATCTACACTTCACAAAGAAGGAACAACCTACTCGTACGCAGCATATAACCAGGATTAGACAAATGCTCTGTGTTGGGGGAGCAGCTAGCTAGATTGTGTGTGTGTGTGTGTGTGTGTGTGTGCGCGCGCGCGTGTGTGTGTGTGCATGCATGCATATACCTGTGTGTAAGTGCACATATGTGGACATAAATGTCCATGTATTTCTGAAGTGCTGAGAACATTTACCTGAACAAGGTTAGAGAGGAGCATGTCAGAAAGCAAGCAGAAAAATGTAATAACTTCATGTGGCTACTTGAATCTTTAGAGAGAGGAGAAAGAGAAATGTTGGCTTTCTCATTTTTATACTGACTTTCTTACAAACTTCTTTGCTTACAGATTTTAAAAATGAATAAACATCATGACCAACAACCATTTATTTCATATTCGTACTCCAAATGAATACTGATTTCTTCTTAACAACTCCACACATAGAGTATCATCGCCAGACAAAAAGCAAAGAAAAAAGTGTTGCCATTTGTTCAAAGTCAAGTAGCTGGTAGAAAACAGATCCAGTGTTTGAATGAAACGCTAAAAAAAAAAAATCATATCTATGATGTCTGTCATAAGCCTGTTTTGCCTGTTTCTAAAACTCTTTTATACTTTAAAATAGAAAAGGATTCCTCTCTACATACCATAACAATCACTGAAATCATGAATGAAAGTAGCAAAAAACATTTCCCTCTCAATCTAGCAAGACAATATTTTGCTTTCTACATATATTCTGAAATTTATTCCAATGTTAACGTGATAGCTCAATCTTGGAAACAACCCAAATGTCCATCAACTGGAGAGTGGATAAAGAAGATGTGGTTTTTTTACAAATTGGAGTATTACTCTGCCATAAAGAATAACAAGATTGATCTATTTAGGTGCAAATGGAGACACCTGGAGGATATACTAATAAGTGAAATCAATAGATCACAGATAGACAATTTCCGGATCTTCTCTTTGGCATGAACACCTGTAGATAAAAATGAGTTCTAGAAAGCAGGACAGCTTTTATAGAGTGGAATATTTCTAGAGGAAACTTGGTGTGGGAATGTGATGAGGGGAAGAAATAAATATGATACAGAAAGAAAATAAAAGAGCATGTATAAAGGGGGAGGAGGGGGAGTGGGTAGGGATATGGGTAAAAATGAGAATTAACTTGTGGCATATACTGGTACAAATTTCCCAATGTTATATGTGATTTTGAGATGTATACAAATTGTACCAATAAAGAATTCAATTTAAAAAAAAGAATTCAAAAATATTACAGCCAGGAAAATGTTTTCCTTTTAAGATTTGGCTTCAAAAAAGAGAAACTTCAGGAAGGAATAAATATGATACAGAAAGAAAATAAAAGAGCATGTATAAGGGGGGAGGAGGGGGGAGTGGGTAGGGATATGGGTAAAAATGAGAATTAACTTGTGGCATATACTGGTACAAATTTCCCAATGTTATATGTGATTTTGAGATGTATATAAATTGTACCAATAAAGAATTAAAAAAAAAAAAGAGAAACTTCCACTTATTTAAATACATTGATAGGGTCATAAAATATACTTGAAAGGAAATTTCCTTCTCGAAAGAGTTGTCAGTGGAGAAGTCACAGCCAAATGTCTAAGAAAAGCAGCTCTGACCTCAGCTTTGAGCTTTGTCCTCTTTCCAAGTTACATCCAGGGTAGGAGAGTGAAAAACTGAAGATTTTCATGAGCCTCAAGACAGATCAAAGATAAAAGCAAAAACTGATGTTTGCTTCAAACACAGCAGCTCTTGACACACAGGCAGTGCTTTTCATTTGATGTTTGCAAGAATCTTTCACAAGTGCAATCTCCTCAATCCTTGGAGTTAGGTGGAGAAATAACAGCACTTGAAGTTCTGCTTCTAGAAGGTTGAGTGGTCAGAGAACCGAGTTGAGGGAAAAGGAGGGTGGGGCGCTGGGTGGTGGGTCCCGCCTTATTCAATGCTGCTTCACAGCCTCAGGAGTCTAGACACTTCCCTGCCTCTCTCCTCCTCTTCATCTCTCAACTGAGCGTCACCAAAGACTTAACCACTGAGTAAAGCAATCGTACCTGCTGTGCTGAAATCAGTAGGAATTTACTGCACCGTTTTGTGTACTAAAGCGATAAAGTGTGTCTAAAGGACCACACTATAAGCAAATGGATTTAACACAGTATTCCTCTCTAGTGTCAGAGGAAAATATAGGTTAGCAATGAGTACAAATAATAGTTGAGGTTTTTGGACATATGAAAAACACTGAAGTCAGTTTCCATCGACGACAAAAAAAAGCTGTGTGAATCTTTAAAGGCCATTAAAATGACCTGAGTAACGAATTTCCTTCGAACCCTAAGGCTCACACTTAGAGAGATGAAGTCACAGCCTGTATTTCTTTAGGCTGGCAGCTCTGTAAATAAGTCTTTCCTGTCGCCTTCCTGAAACACCCTGTGAGCTCACAGGTAGTACAGCACGCTGACAATGTGTCCGCCATGCCAGCCATGCTTGGAGCCCTGGCAGGAGATGTCTGTGATTCTGGCACCACGATGTTGTCTGCCAGCAGTGGACAGAAGGCCCCTCAGCTCGGGGGAAGTCTGGGCTCTGAAGTCACGTGACCCAATTGAAAATCCCTTCACTACCATTTACACACTATTTTACCTTGTATAAGTTATTAGAGGTCTTTAAGTCTCAGTCTTCCCATTTATAAAATGCAAATAAATACTTAAAGCGTTGCAGCGTAGAACAACAAATGCACATAGATTATTTAGGGCAGGGAATGATGAGTGAAGTGTTCCATAGATATTAGTGGTTATATCTTAAGTTTGAGCTTTCATTGGAGACAATCTTTAAGGAGATTTATATTTGTTATGTATGATAAAATTCCTAAAATTTAAAAATGAACATTCTAGAAAAAAAGGTTATGTGTGGATAGAAATATTAAATGTGTTAAAGCTATGAATAGGTTAATTAAAACGTTATATGTAATATTTTAAAATGTATTAGAAAGTGATGTACTTCTGATTTATCTTCATTGTATTTAAATTTCTTTGATCATCTCAAAATTTCGTTTTCCCATGAAGAAAAGTTGCCTATAGATGAACTACAATATGCAGTGTAAAAGAATTTTCCAACTCCTTCCTCGTGTGCCTCACGGAAAAGAATACACTTAACTTGGGAATAGTGGAGAATATTAATTCCGTCCATAGCATATAGAGATTTTGATGGCCAATTTCTCTGCAGTAAGAATGGCCCATGTGCTTTTTTCCACTTTCCACTGAAATTTCTGTCTTGGTATGTATCACTCCCTGATCATACTACGGCCTCCAGGTACTTCCAATGTGAAGCAGTAGAGAAGGTCATTAAATCATATGAGTTTGAAATTATCTGTGGTTATGCATCCATGCAGTTTTGTCATTCACACACAAGTATTTATCACTGTTCTACTCTAGAAGACTCAGGATATCAACAGGAAAAGAAACAAAGATTTTTTTTTTTCCTTTAAGGTTTTATTGGCCAATTAAAGACTAAAATATGTTATCAAATAATTATAGTCTTATAAAGAATGGGAAAGGGACAAAAAAGAGGTTGAACCCGAGAACCATGGGATTTTCAGAAAAACAGATCTGATTTCAGCCTGGAGGGCAGCAGAGGGGAGACAGAGGACAAACAAGATCCTCTCAGGAAGCTGTTGTGGAGCAAAGGGGCGCCCGCGGGGGAAGACCGGACACAGCGCGTTCTCAGAACCGCAGAGGCCGAAGGTCTTTGCACCAGGAGGGGAGCTGGGAGTCCGAGGCTGGCAGCAGGTAAGCAAATCTGTATAATTTCAAAGTAGACATTGGTTCCTCTCTCTGTGGGGATTGTATACAGTCAGGAAGGAAAGTTATAGATATAGAGATTTTGAGTCTTGACAGTTGAACCATGTGATGTCCTGAAAATCATAGGAAAATGAGGCAGAGAAGAAATCCAGTTTTGAGAAAACTTGATAAATATAGGTTGCATATCACTGAATTAGAATTTAGTAGGACAGCAATAGAAATTGCAGCAAGAAGTACGGATGTAAATTGGTCTATATCAAAACCCAAGAAGTGTCAGGCTTCTGACTTGGGCTTTAGAAGTTAGACAATTTGAAGTCAAGATTTATCCATACTTTGCCTTCATACTCTTCATGCTGAAAAAATACACTTGAAAAGTACAATTTGAAAAATATAAAAGAAGGAGCAAAAGAAATGAGTTGGCCCATAGAGTCTAAAGTAAAAATGTAGAGCGAGGCACCAGGTATGTGTAAACAGGAATACTTTTTTTTTTGCTTTTTGACACAGGGTCGCGCTTTGTAGTTCATGCTGGCCCTGAGCTCACTATGGTGCCCAGGCAAGCCGCTGCGAACTCAGCAATCCTCCTGTCTCTGCCTCCCCAGTGCTGGGATTACAGGCGTGAGCCACCACATCCGGCATTGTGATATGCGGCGTTGATTGTTGGTGGGTTTGTCTCCACGCCCAGCATTATATGTGGTTACCGGGGATCGAACTCAGGACCTTGTGCTTGCGAGGCAGGCGTTGGAACCACTGAGCTAACCCTCCGGCCCAGGAATACTTTTTTTTTGAGACAGGGTCTCACTTTGTAGTTCAGACTGGCCCTGAGCTCACTATGTAGCCCAGGCAAGCCTCGAACTCAGCAATCCTC
>PVIC010019928.1:18463-30183 GCA_004025085.1 Thryonomys swinderianus | reverse complement strand
GAAGGAAGGAAGGAAGGAAGGAAGGAAGGAAGGAAGGAAGGAAGGAAGGAAGAATAAGAGAAAACACCAGTCATATTCATGTACCCAAATTACAGGATGGGAGAAAATATTTGCAAGATATTAATATACAGAATACATAGGGATTTTCAAAAATTTAGTAGCAAAATGACAACCTGATTAAAAATTAGCAATAGACAATGCCGGACGTGGTGGCTCACGCCTGTCATCCCAGCACTCGGGAGGCAGAGACAGGAGGATTGCTGAGTTCGCGGCGGCTTGCCTGGGCACCATAGTGAGCTCAGGGCCAGCCTGAACTACAAAGCGAGACCCTGTCTCAAAAAGCAAAAAAAAAAAAAAAAAAAAAATTAGCAATAGATCCAAATATATGCTTTTCAGAAGAAAACATACAAATGATCAAAAAGCCTGTGAAAAAATGTTTAACATCACTAGTCATCAGCAAAAAGTAAACCAAAACCTCAATACTGTTTCACTTCTGTCAGTCTTAAGTGGCTACTATCAAAAAAGGCAAGAATAACAAGAGCTAGCAAGAATGTAGATAAAAGGAAGCCCTTTGCATACTGTTTACATTCATTATGGAAAATAGGGTGAAGGTTCTTTAACAGATTAAAAATAGAACTACCCCATGATATTCCGAGCTGATGAAAGAGTGTATTACCAAAGGAAATTAAATCACTCTGTCCAATAAACATTTTCAGTCCTGTGTTTATTGGAGCACTGTTCAAAACAGGCAAAAAAAAAAAAACACGGATAAAGAAAATGTGCTACATACTACACATAAGTGGGACTACTAATCAGTCATAAGAGTGATGTCATGGGCCGGAGGGTTAGCTCAGTGGTTCTGGCGCCTGCCTCGCAAGCACAAGGTCCTGAGTTCGATCCCCGGTAACCACATATAATGCTGGGCGTGCCCATCAACAATCAACACCGCCTACCACAATGCCGGACGTGGTGGCTCACTCCTGTAATTCCAGCACTCGGGAGGCAGGGACAGGAGGATTGCTGAGTTCGCGGCGGCTTGCCTGCGTACCATAGTGAGCTCAGGGCCAGCCTGAACTACAAAGAGAGACCCTGTCTCAAAAGCAAAAAAAAAAAAAAAAAAAAAAAGAGTGATGTCATGTCATCTGTGACATGGATAGTTAAAGGTCCTTGTATTAACTGGGGTAAATGAGGCACAGAACAAACTCACTCATAAGTAGAATCTAGCATGATGATCTTATTGAAGATAGGGGTAAAATACTGATGAGTCAAGGAGATGGGAAGAGATTTGGAAAGTTAGTAATACAAGTTCTAGTTTGCCACTGTGCAGCAGGGTGACTACAGATAATGGTAGTATACTGTACATTTTGAAAAGCTAGAAAAATGGGATTTGATATATTTCACAAATAAATGTTTGAGGAGACAGATATGTTTAACAGGTTGTAAACATTATGTGATGAGTACATATATAGAACCACTCCATATAACATCCTCAATAGATACCATCTAAAATATTTTTATATATTAGGTAAAGAGTAAAGTAAAAGAAAATAGAAGAGTTGTATTGTGATTATGTTGATGACCTTTGAAAGAGGCCCATGACATAGGATAAATATGCTGAAGTACAAAGTCATGTTTGTTGTAGTGAATTCTTCAAATTTATTTTCCAGCCCAAACCATTTAGGGGTTTCAAATATTCCCTGAAAATCATTACTGCTTTATTCTCTAGGTCATTCTATTTATAGCACCTGACTCTTCAAGAAAGTCAAATTCTAATTGTGGCCTTTGTGATACAAAGCAAATGATCTTCTCTTGCAAGCACTCATTACTGGTTATTTCTATGCAAGACTGGCAGAAAATGGGGGCATGCGTGATTTCCTTTTTGAATCAGTCAGCCAGACTACAACTTGCCACAATTCAAAAGACTTTGTGACAGTTGCCAAGGATGTTTGGACAAGCCAGATTTCTACAGCTTCCCAAAGGGGAATCCTGACAAATTTGTCACTTCCTAAATCAATCAGCAGCAGTCCATTTTTGCTGACTTTACCAATGGTAGATCTATTTTCCCCAGAGATACTGAGTACCTGACTGAGGGGGCTGGGCAGTCTGCAAAGATACATACCTCAGCCAGAGTCATGAGTTAACGTGAATTTCCCTTGACTTAAGAAAATTCTAACATTGTTACGATGCAGTGCCTTGGCCTATAAATAAAGGAAGTTCTTTAGATGTTTTGTAGTGTCATAGAGATCAATTTGATTATTATCCATTGAATATAACAGAAGGAAGAGCCTGGCTTGTTTATCTTTGAATTGCCATAAACACTGCAACAAAATAAAACTTTATCACTTTATTTATAATACACTTTTTCCACTGTCAGTGTTTCTTCATGTATATTTTTCATTTCACTAGACAAACCTCACAAGACTTGGGACAGTGTAGTCTGTCATAGAGCACTGCCTTGGAAACCTAAGAGTTAGGTTCAGGCTAGAATTAAATCTGTGTGCTATTAGCATCTGAGTCACATTGTGTACAAGAAAATGTGAGGGTAAATGAGATCATGAATTAGAAAGGGCTTAGT
This sequence comes from Thryonomys swinderianus, assembly GCA_004025085.1. Classification (NCBI taxonomy): domain Eukaryota; kingdom Metazoa; phylum Chordata; class Mammalia; order Rodentia; family Thryonomyidae; genus Thryonomys; species Thryonomys swinderianus. The sequence goes on along the minus strand of PVIC010019928.1, from coordinate 27,608 downwards.
AAAACGATATGTACATATAAATTAATGATATTAATATTGAACTTGGATAATGATATTATCCTTGAGCCTAGTAGGTGAGTTTAGATTCTAAGATTTGTTCAAGAAAAGCCTTCTGTAAAGGTTTTTAGTACTGTATAAAAAAGGAAACCCAGTTTAAGAAAAAACAGACCTCCCTGGACAAACGCAGTGAGGATTCTTTTCACATTTGGGATTTACCGGAAAAGATGACCTCTGAAGCCTGGAGATATCTAGGACAGCTGAGTTACATAAGCAACTTTTTGAAATGCAGTAATTATTTTTGGTCAGAAAACACTGGAGAAAAGTTTTTATCATTCTGCTCTATGTGGAACAAACAGTACCTGCTCAGGTACTGGAAATCGAATGAGGGCTGCTTTATTTGTAGAAACAGCAGATATGAGGTGGCAGTTTTGACATGATTCTAAAGCTATGGACATAAGCAGAAAAGAGAGATTATTATCTGACAGACAGTCATTTTATTTTCAGAGCCTAAAGCAGTTTCATCTTGATTTCCAATGAAAATATTAAATGTGGATGCATGCATGTATACACACTGCACAAATGCAAAAAACTGCTTACTATAGGACAAGGCTGGGGAATTTGGATGAAATTGTGAACAGTGCTATTGAAGCTGCTCTAATTTTAAATTCCCTCGTGCAGCTGCAGCGTCCTGCTCTAATCTCTATGAATACAACACATCAATTTAAATAAAAATAGTTATCTGCATCATGCTTCCCTTTACCAGCTGCAGAAGTATCATCAGCCTTTGATTTACTCTCTATTAGAGGTATAGAAATTAAGTCATTTAAAATTAAAATAGTAATGTCTTTTTCTCTAGTCCCTAGATTCTACCAACTTCAGCTAATGAAGGCAACCAGTTTTATATTTAGCAAATGAATGTGTTTTTTTCCTTGAGCTAGAAAGAAAGCCCATTTTGAGCAGAATTTTTCTCTCTATGTATTTTGTCCTAGAGTTGATTATATAGTTGGCATCCATCGTTGAAGTTCTAGGATGCACCATATATTTCTCTCCACTCTTGTCCTTGTAAAAGTTTCTTATACTTCTCATTTGTTTGGAAAATCAGTCTTGAAAATGCTTTTATCTTTTACTCTGTTTCATAGACACTACACAGAGATAGATATCACTTTAATGACTCCTCTGAACTTCCAAAGTAACTTTTATGACTTGTATCTATATATTCCTTGAGAGCTTCATATTCTTGTAGGGGGCTTTTTCAGAGCTGATTGGATCTAGTGTGTGATATACTAGCATTAAGTATATGGTGCTGAATTGTTTAACTAATTGGTTTAGCATAGTACTTGGTGTGGATACTGGGAAGGCTTTACCTGGATGTGGACAGCACTACCTAAAAAATGTGAAGCCTGGAGTGAATAAAAGGGAAAGGAAGGCTCACTGCTGCTGCTTGCTGACTGATTGCTACCTCCTTTTTCCTCTACCATGGACTATTTTCCTCTGCCATGCCTCTCTGTCCTACCACACTGCCTTGGAGCCAGCCAACTATGGATTGAAACCTCTAAAAACTATAAATCAAAGTGAACCTTTCTTCCTCTAACTTCAATGTGTCAGGTATTTTGTGCCAGCAAGGAGAAAAGTCACTAGCACAGCACCATACCCTATCAGTAGTTCATGGAGCGTTCTAGTATAAAACACAGTAGATGCATATAAGTAAAGGTGCACATGTCCTGTTTTCCTCCTTGTCTCTTCTTCATACTTTGCCTTTCACAGAGTAGGAGCTGAACAGAGATGTGTCCTGAGGAAACAGAGATGGTTCTATCAATCATTATTTGTCAGTGTTACCCAAAAGTTCAAGACAAATCTATGGGAAGAAAATCTTCTATTGATTGTTCTCATTGTTACTAACGTTAATAGAACCTTTCAGTATTAAAGCCCATCTCAGTGAGAACTAACTCATTTATTCTGCCACATCTCTTTCTTCTCATTGAACCTTACTTGGATCATCATATCACTGCCTGCAACAGAGCAGCAGACCAAATATAGCAAGCTCTGTCACTGCCAGATTGGCACATTATTTCTTTCCATCAGAAATACCACTTATAACTTCCTTGTATGGTTTCTTTAGTCTGCATGTCTTGGGATAGACCTCTTCCTCAGAAGACTTTTTTCCAAACTGACCAGCTTGATATTCAGTGAGTTTTTCTGTACTGCTCTTCCAATCTGAGCTTAATCTGGATCAGTAGCCATATTACATTGGAAATTATTTCTGGACTTTCAAAATGCTTTATGATGTATGATATGGAGGAACATTCCTGTGAGGATACAGCCCAAATCTTCACATGGAATAGAAAGTGCTGAAGGATCAGTCCACTAATTCCCATTCCAGTCCCCAATCACCCTAAAGATCTTTGGCCATGGTATTCATTTGACTTGAAAAATTATTCTACCTTCTGTGAAAATTCTTTCATCGGATCCTCTCTTGGAGCTCAGGGCCTCCTCTTTTAACCTATCAGCTAGTTAAATCTTAGTTCCAAATATTTGCCATGCAAATGAACTATCACTGCACAGCTCACTACCACGACCAATACCATGAAGGTGTAAGAATATCAAATGTTAGTGAAATATACACATTATTTATAAAAAATTAGTAACTTGATACTTTAAAAATGCTGATACACTAAAGATGAATCATAGATTTACATGAATAATACATTAGTACTGTCTTTGTGTAACAGTTAACGCTCAGAGGTTTCTTATTGCTGTCTCCTTTTATCAATTAAATCCCTCAATGAAGATATCAGTGTATTTAACAAAGAAAATGTTTAGCCCACTAGAGTCAAGAGCACACAAGTTTAATGTTCACATCAATAAATAATCACTACAAAGTTACATTATTCACCTGGACAAATTATATAAACTAGATGCTCATTGTTTTAATTAAGCTCTGTAGCTATTCTAATTAAGCATGCCTTAGAAAGATGTGAAAAGGAAAAAAACAGTAGAGAGTTGCTTCAGTGTCTGAGCAAAAAATAGAAGGTGGGGAAACTGAATAATCAAGTCTATATTGCGGAACAAAGGCAGTTTCAGAAGTCAGATTACATGAACTAGTTTTCTTAATGTTTTATACAGCAACAAGAATATCATGTGGTTTAATGATCTGGGTACTTCTGTTGTCCAGGAAATGGTATATAGAAAATACTTGGAGCTCCTTAATAATCCTGCCATATAGATATATAAAATATTAAGAATAGAAATTAAAATATCATGGAAAAGATACCAGTGAGTCAGCGAAAGAATTTTAAAGATGAGATGAGTAATATGGGATTGTTTTGTTTGAGATTTAAGCAGAACAAGTAAGGAGTAATTAATAACACCCATAAAGTATTCAAAATATCAATATCTCCTGTACATCTGAGAAAATATTTACATTCAGATCAAGGATGCATTAAGCTCCTACTGTTCTGTCAGGTTTTTAGGTTTCATCTCTAAGCTTTCCATAGGCCTACAGGATATGGACAGTTCTTATTACTATAAAGAGAAAAATAATAACCAGAGTATTATACTGTGATCCAGATGTCAGAACTCAAGATTAGAATCCAGGGCATTATATCCCAAAGAGGAGGCATTTGGGTTTTTTTTTTTGTTTTTTTGTTTTCCAGCTAGCACATGTTAATATATTATTTCAGTTGGCAATTTTGCTGAGTCCTTTTATTTGTGAGAAAACTGAAGCCCAGAAGAGTCCAACAGCTAGCACAAGTATATATCCTGCTGGTCTTATTTGGCGATGCCTGCAATCTGCGTTTTCTTGGCTTTTATGTGATGATCTTATTCCCACCTTGCATGGACTGTGGATGAGGAAACAAAATGTCATTTCACTTTTTTTTTTTTTTTTGAGACAGGGTCTGGCTTTGTAGTTCAGGCTGGCCCTGAGCTCACTATGTAGCCCAGGCAAGCCTTGAACTCAGCAGTCCTCTTGCCTTTGCCTCCAAAGTGCTGGATTACAGGCATGAGCCATCATTTCACTTTTATATAATTAGGGGAGCTATTTTCAAATGGATAAGTAATAACACACTTAGAAATGTATCTACATATGGTAAAAGTTTTTAAAAGTAAAAATCCTATAAGCATGCTCATATTTTAATATGACTTTGCTGTCGTCATTGTGATACTATTTTATGCCTTTGAAATAGTTGATGCCGAGGACTACTGGGTCAATTTACTTCAATTCTTTTTTTTTTTTTTTTGCTTTTTGAGACAGGGTCTCGCTTGTAGTGCAGGCTGGCCCTGAGCTCACTGTGGTGCCCAGGCAAGCCGCCGCGAACTCAGCAATCCTCCTATCTCTGCCTCCTGAGTGCTGGGATTACAGGTGTGAGCCACCACGTCCGGCATTGTGGTATGCGGTGTTGATTGTTGGTGGGCGTGAGTCTCCACGCCCAGCATTATATGTGGTTACCGGGGATTGAACTCAGGACCTTGCGCTTGCGAGGCAGGTGCCGGAACCACTGAGCTAACCCTCCGGCCCCTATTTACTTCAATTCTTAATTGATTTATTGATTAAATCATTGTACCATAATATATCCTGACCTGAATTAAATACTCTCCTCTTCCAAATTCTAGCCATGCAATAACGAGTAATTTCCTTACTCTTTCTATGTTTTGGTACGCTCTTCTACAAAACAGAAGTATTAATGAGGCCCAGATTATAAAAAAGTTTTGGAATTGAATTTGGTAAGATATTTATGATTCTTAGACTGTTGTTGGTAAAGAGGCTCTTTTTGCAGTTTTATCTTTCCATGGTCTCAGATGCTTACAGTGAAAATGTTCCCAGAATTTAACTAGGCTCTTCACAGTGGTTATTTCAAAGATCATGTTAATTTTTGCACAAGAGAAACTTTGACCTTATTTGACAGTGGGATAGCTGGATAGATAATTTTCTCTACACTAAGAAGTGTAAAGATGGTCTTGGATCATTGTCGACTTTATGTTTGTATAGTTTACCTTTAACATGAAAGAAAAATGAAAAAATAGCTAACTACAAGGAATTACTAAATCTTACAGTGGCCCTTTAATTTAAAGATATTTTTATATTTCTGATATTTTTAATCCACATTTATCTCCCTGAAACTCTCAGTCACCTAGAAACCTTAGATAAATATGAGCACAATGTAAAAATGTAAAAATGCTATTGGACTTCATGAAAGAGATTGATGACTGCTACATAGACTTTCAATTACTGCTGCATATGATGGGAGGATGTTACCAGCATGGGATAGGAGCAGATCATTAAAAGCAATAAATCAAGGGGTATGTATAGGAAGCATACTTTGCTTTCATTAGAAACTAAGTTGCATAAACGGAAGTAATGGAGATTAAAGTTGGAAAAATAATTTGGGAAATACTGAAAATAACAAGCAAAGACATTTAGTTTGTTCAGTATTCAAGAGGCAGCCTTTGGAGATGTTTAGATAAAGAACCTATATGATAAGCATTAAAGTATAATAAAATCAAAAACATCCTAGAAACATATTGTAGTGAACAATACTGTAGAAGATAGCAAACAATTCTGTACCCTTCGCTGAAGTGAAGACTAGATCTGTGTTCAGGGTTATTATCACTAATGATAGTAATACTAACAATAGTAAGGACAGAAGGAAACTTCAGAAGTATTGTAGGTTTATGGTATAGATGTGTGTATATATCCAAACATGCTAACTTGGTACATTGAATGTTTGGCTTTTTGGTAGGTAAAGCACACATCCATAAAAGTTTTATTTTAGTAACTCTGTGCCAATAAAATTAACCTGACAAAATATTCTTGCATGGATGGAAATAGGGAAAGTCTGAATAGGATGACTTAGGAAACTAGTATGACATGCCAGAAAAAAAGGTGAAGAGGACGGAATAAGTTTAAAACATAGAAAGGACATGAATATCAAAATGAGAACAGGAATTTGGTCACCAGTAAGAAATCGAAGGAAGAGAAAGGAGTCAAAGATGACTTAATCCTAATATTTTTAGTGGAATTAAGGAAGCAAAAAAATGAACAGGAGTGGAGAAAAGAAAATTGACTTTGCTATATATTAAATCTGTTGCTTAAATCAAATATCCAAGTGAAGAAATGGAAAATAAATTGGAAAGATAGAATATTAATTTATTTGGGAAAGAACAAAGAAGATGTTTTTTCTTAGGGTTTTGTTTTGTTTGTTTATTTGTTTTGAGACATGGTCTCGCTTTGTAGTTCAGGCTGGCCCTGAGCTCACTATGGTGCCCAGGCAAGCCGTCGTGAACTCAGCAATCCTCCTGGCTCTGCCTCCGGAGTGTTGGGATGACAGGCATGAGCCACCACGCCCGGCACTGTGGTATGTGGTATTGATTGCCGGTGGGCGTGAGTCTCCACGCCCAGCATTATATGTGGTTACCGGGGATCGAACTCAGGACCTTGCGTTTGTGAGGCAGGCGCAGGAACCACTGAGCTAACCCTCCGGCCCTTGTTTGTTTTTTCACAAGCATTGAGTTCAACATATTCAAAGGACAGAAATTTGAAAGTACAAGGAAGATAATTATTTCAAAATAGACGATAATAGATAGCTGGTAAACATAATTAGGAAATACTTTAGGGAGTTTCAGGGAATATCTTTTGTAAAGACAAAATGACTTGTGGTTTAAGAATATTTATACTCATTCAACAGACATTTTCTATTGTTGAACTACATCTATTCAAATCCTAGTCCTTAGTATCATCTCTGTATCTGCTTCTGCATTAGTCACTTTCTAATTTGTATTTTACAATTGAGTTCAATTTCCTGTAATACATTGCCAGGAATTTTCTATTGTTTCTTGACATGTTTAAAATATTTGAAATCCCGTTCTGTCCCATTGTATTTATAGCATACTTCAGCATAGCATTGCATTAATGTCTGTCTGAAGTCACTTTATTGTACAGAAATTAAATGAAGACCTTAATGATAAAACAGAAAATTTAACTTCTGTGGTCTGAAAAAATTGAAGACAGAACAATAATCCTGTAACAATGACTAAAGGATCATTTGAGAAGGTTTACTTTTTGTTTGTTGACTTGGCCTTATGTGTTCCTGGTACACTCTTGGGAAGATTTAAAGTTGCAGTAGATTTGTGTGTCGGAATCAGATCACTGTAGACTGAATGCTATATACACAAAAAATTATTTATCATGGTTTTGAAGGGTGAAAAGTGTGAGATTATTGCATATAACTAAGTTAGTTAGAAATTATTATAAAGCAGTTAGACAGCTGGGCCCTCAGTATGCAAAGACAATCTATTGAGACACATCTAATGATTAACATTATAAAAAGGGAATATATGGCACCTACTCAGTTCCCCTGAGGATAAATAGCAACTATTGATGTTCTAAATAAACATCAATCTCCCTATTCCGTTTCTTTTCCAGAAATCCCTGGTATATGACTTATTTTCCCATTTGATCCCGTTTAGTCAATATTACCAGGGTGATTGTAGTTGTAATCTTATTAGTTGGTTATGCTTTTGTCTCATCTCATGCCCACATTATAATTTCCCATTGGGCCTTATTGTTTTGTTGTTGCTTTGTACCTGTCCCACCTTGTAGCTTTGCTCTATAAAACACCTTTGAAAAACACAATAGGTGGGCAACTCACTTTCCCATTCCCCCTCTTCCTCTCATAAGAAACTTCTTTAGAAACTATCTTTCTCTCAATAAATGTTAGACTAGAAGGCTTTCTGAGGCTGCTTTTATAAATAACCTAATGTCTTCCCAAACATCTACTTCCTAATGCTATCAGATTGGGAATTAGAATTAAAACAAATGGCCTGGGGGGTGTATTCACTAGATAATACCAGACTTCTCTAATTTACATGTAGTTTAGTGTTATGCATTTTCTGAATTAGCCAAAAGTTTTGCAATTCTCTTTAGAGATTAATTGTTAAAATGTATCTAGATATAAAAGCAAATTTTTAGACTCTTCTAAAATTTAATAATTATTTTCCTGTGGTAAGTAAATACATACTCATTCTATCAGCAATTGGAGATGCTTGTATTTGTCTTTTTTTTTTGAGCTTCTCAATTTTATGGGAGGTAGACACTGGTATTTTTGCTTCACTACCTATGAACACTTAATTTACCTTATTTTTTTTAATCCTATATCCTACTCACAGGAAGTCATTTAGCACTCGTGAATTTGTCCACTTCTTTCCATGGATTCAGCAGTTTTTTTTTTCTTGTAGTATGTATGGTGTATAGCCATTCTAGATAGATAGCCTGTCTAGACTGTAGCTTTATCATATCCTGTTCTAGTGATGAATATTCTTACATAGTACTTACAGCTTCTGACACTAGATTGTGTGATTATCATTACTCTATGGCTTATTGAAATTAACTTCCAATTGACCCTTTATCCTGTTTCTTATTATATTTCTCACGATGTCAAAAATAGAGATGAGGAGCACATAAATTAACAGATACCCTATCAGTGCTTTCTTAGCGTGTCAGCCAGAGTTCTGAAGATACTTACCATAAACTCCTTATAGTAAACCAAAATTCTCATCTCCTAGCAATATGCACTCTACTGATGAGACTGTATCTTGTCTCTATTCCTTTGATTATTATTTTTCTTCCCAGATATAACCTCCACTCCCTTAACTACTTTGTTAAATATATACCCATTTGTTAAATATATACCCATTTTACAGGGCATATGTAATTATCACTTACTGTAATTTTCCTTGAGTCCCCATCAGAATTAATTTTTATCTTAAAGTGTCTTTAGGCCTGCAATACACCTCAATTAAAGAACTTAATGTCCTTCTGGGACTTGTCTTATACCTGACAATTTACAGAGACCAATAGCTTCTCATAGGTAGATCTTCCTACGATTCTCAATGCCAATTTTAGTACTAAAAATTAGTAAACTTGATAATGTTTTGGATAATTTGTTATTAAAGAAGTTCAGAAAAACAAATTTCTCAAATGAATGATGGAGGTCCAGAGATTTAGTTCAGTGGTTCTGGCATCTGCCTTGCAAGCACAAGATCCTGAGTTTGATCCTGGTAACCACATACAACAACAATGCTGGATGTGATGACTCACTCCCACCAGCAGTCAGCACCACACATCACAGTGCCGGGCGTGGTGTCTCAC